>JZLH01S0627463.1:58113-71410 GCA_001188425.1 Eucidaris tribuloides | reverse complement strand
CCTCATTAGACCTACAAAACCCTTGAAAAGTGCAGACTTACACAGCACCAATAGACACTGTGGCACACGTCTTCTCCGGGTAGCCGTCACTTGCTGGTTTGATGTAATCGATCGACACGTTCACCTTCTCCCCGATCAGCTTTTTCCTGAGGTACTCCCGAGCCTCAAACATGTACGGAATGTCGTACAGTGGCCTGATCCGCCGATCCTAATATTGAAGGGAAAAATATATGAATATCTGATATCAGTGGATAAATCCTGACACAGTCCATCACACTGGACTTAACACCGTGTTTTAGATTTGCACACCCAACCATTATTGCTCAGTTGTGATCCAACTCAAGACAGGTACACAAAAAGGCAGTGTCAAAATTTGGGATTCATACATTGTAACTTTTGTTTGTTTGCTTTGTTACCGGCGTGATGGCCTAGTGGTTAGAGGGTCTGCCTCACGTCTGGAAGGTCGCAAGTTCGAGCCCCGGCTAGGTTATACCAAAGACTTTTTAAAAATGGTACCTTCTGCTTTCTAACCAGGTGCTTGGGCATTCTAGAACAGAGAAGGGTAATGGTAACATTTATGTCATGCAGGGCCCGCTGGAAGAGCAGTCTTTGTGACTGAAGTGGCTACCCTGGGTAAATAAGATGTTATTATTATTATTATTTATTAAATATAAACATTGAATTATTTTAAATTGGCTTGTTGCTCAAGTTGTATTTTGCGATGGAAGTTTAGGTTTCAGACACTGGATGTAGGTTTCACCTACCAATTTTGAATTTGGTAGAATTCAACATTAGCAGAGATTGCATGACAAATCATCCAACTGCAATGCTGTGAGTTTTTGAACTAGTAAGCTTTGATTAGTAGGTATTAAGTTTTCACCTTTTTGCAAAGGTGAGGGGCAAATGGGAAATAAAGAAGGTATACATTGGGAATAAGAAGTGGGAATATTTCAGAAAGGATTTAGTTTAAGTTTATAAACAAATAGTGGGGATTATTGCCACTTTTCTCTGCATCATAGTGGGGATTTTTGAACAGCTTTGTAGTCCCATGTACTGAAAATTTTTGTCATGACTTTATCTCATTTTTTGTCTTTGTATCGGAGATCCGATCACTGTCCGGTTTTCAATGTCAGGTATCCGGTAATAACCATACCCAAGATATTGCAGGCTTAATGTAAACCAACCTTTGGTGCATCTTCTTGTGCCGTAGCTTGCAGCCTTGGTGGACGAATGCTCGACAGGTTGATTTTACGGAAAGTACCGGCATCGGTTTTGATGACGAGGGCATCGGCATTTACAACTTCCACTACCTGCAGGGTAAAATAACAAATACAATTCAAAGTTTATCAACTCTGTTATTAAAGATGTACATCAATATGAGTGTGTCAGATAACAGTTTATATGTGTGCATTTGCATCCATGAAACATGTAAAATGCCTGGAGTTTCCTTCACACTTTATACTAACGGGGCACCACAGAGAGCAGTACAACTAATGGAGCTAATATTAAGGAAAGAAGAAAAAGGAGTAGAAGTAGTAGCAGTAGTAGTAGTAGTAGTAGTAGTAGTAGTAGTAGTAGTCAGTGTTGTAGTCTCGAGGACGAGGCTGTCCTCGAGGCCAAAATCCTGGCCTTGGCCTCGTCCTTGACCTCGGAGAAAAATCCTCGGCCTCGTTTTTGGACACTTGGGTCAATCCTCGGAATCCTCGAGCGAGGCCAGGCCGAGTAAAATCCGGGGTAAAATGCTTACGCTATACGCTTGAGCACTATTATATCGGGTGGGTTAATAGTTTAAAGATTTCCCGCATCTGCCTTGACATGATTTTGCACTTCACCAGCGTATTTTGAGAAACTGCAAATGACACAGGCCTACTGTTTTTTTTAGGCTTTGAGGCTAAATTTCATTCTGTATTGCTGTACAATTCACCAGTTATCATGTAAGATAATGAGTGTGAATTGAAGACAATCAAGAGTTAACCCTATCTCCGCTGGGGGTGGGAGCCCTTGACTCTTCGCGTGATATGTCCGCAACGCGAAAAGCTTTCGCCGCGATGTTTCATGACTTTTTTCCTCCGAGTCTCCTACATCTTTTAAAACCAAATTTGCGACGCCCGGGTACGCGGTTCCAAAGATACGCATAATTTTGTACATGCATGTCGCACTACAAATTGCTCAAAAACGTGATTTTGTGTACAATTTCAAATTTTCAATACAAATTGTTTTTAGCCCAAAATCATAAATGTATGAATATTTTTGGTTTTACTGATTCAAATTACTTAATTTTATGCTGTTTATGATTGCATAAGTGTCACCGACAAATTTCATTGAAAAAACAATAAAAGAGCGAAAAAACAAAGAAATACATAAGAGATTACAAAAACAATAAAATACATTAGAAATTGATTCTAATATCACCTTTTTTCGGCCGAGGTCTGAAGGGGGGCCTCACAGGCCTAAAATACCCCGGCAGAGATAGGTTTAAGCCATGAAAGCCAATAAAACTGCACATAGTCTTCATAATTGAATGTTCAGGTCCATGTTTGTTTGTGATTGTGCATGCTAGTGTGAAGATATGTAGATATGTCTGCTAAAACATGACAAACTGCTACTATTGTTACTTTATAACATATTTTCTTTGTCTTGTGAGTGTATCAACTGTGCACTATATAGGTTGGGTGTGATTTTAAAATAAGGCATAGTCATACATTGATAAGACAAGTACACAAAGTTCACAAATGAGAATGAGGAGAGCTCCAGTAATGTCTATGAGTGTATGCGTGTGTTGTATGGAGAGTTGAGGGGTCATACCATGAGATTAAACAATAAGAATCAACACAATCAATGAAACCTTCAGTAGAGAACATGAAATGACATATTTTCTTTTGATCCTGCCTTGCCATAAAATGTCTGGCCTCGTCTGGCCTTGGCCCCCAAAATCTGGCCTCGGGCCGGCCTCGGGCCTCTCCGGCCTTGGCCTTGTCCTTGCCCTTGGAGAAAAATCCTTGGCCTTGGCCTCGTCCTTGACCTCGGAGATAAATCCTTGGCCTCGTCCTTGACCTCGGGTGAGCCGGCCTCGGATACAACACTGGTAGTAGTAGTAGTAGCCATAGTAGTACTAGTAGTGGTAGAAATGATGATTCCATGATAACAAGACAAAACACTACATCAAACATGGCTTCTTAAAATCACACATACCTTTCCAGTGAATGTCTTTTCTCCTATATCAACAGTATTGGTAGGGGGTGTGTAACCCTTCCATATACGAACTTTCTTCTCTTTGGCACTCCTGGAGAAAAAAACAAACAAAAAGATAAAAGAAATAGAGATTGATAAGTTGTAGTGGTTGTCTTTTGCATGCCAAAAATGTGACATTGTGTAGAAACACTGGCATATTGAAGAAAATACCAATAAGAACCTTTACCAAGAGTATAGGAGCTATAAATTATATTTTGTTGAAACTACAGTGGCCGTTAGAGCGAAAACCAAATTTACTTTGTCAACCTTCAGACTCTTGCCTGCATGGGTGATCATCATGTATGATAGGTCAAATTTCATGTGTACTATATGCATTCTTGTTAAAGGACAAAGTTTATGCATAGTTATCATGCAGATTATCATAGACTAATACATGAACTTACTGAACTAATGCAGGTCAGTCAGCTGTGCACACAGGCTAAACAGTAATTTAGCTTTTTGTTATACATTTTTACAAATTCTAGACAATACTGATCTTCAGATTTCACAGACATGCCCTTCATGAGTTGCCTACAAAGTAAAGTGGTGTTTTATTGTGTTTCAGGAGGTATGCAAAACAAACGCAAAACAAAACTAGAGAAATTCCACTCCGCGCAGTCGATGGGTATGCCTCCGCCCAGTGCGCCCACTATGTAGCAGCTAACAACCTAATCATATCAACAGTTAGCACTCCTAACTGAAGTTATAGGTTTGGCACAAAGTTCATTGACCTTTGACCCTTGATCCTGACCTTTGACTCCTTTGACTGTACCAAAATATTTGTCTTTTGATTTTGAACCTAACCGCCAAATTACATTAACAGTAAGCACTCCTTATTGAACTCTCACGCAGAAAATGACATTTTGGGACAAAGTTCATTGACCTTTGACCCTTGAACTTGAACTTTGACCCCTGTGACTCTACCAAAATATTTTACTTTTGGCTTTGAACCTAACCATCAAAATTACATTAACAGTGAGCACGCGTAACTGAAAGTTATAGGCAGAAATGGCATTTTTGGCGAACAAAGTTCATTAATTTGACCCTTGAACCTTAACGTTTAACCCCTGTTGACTCTGCCAAACTATATTGCCTGGTTGTGGGTTTGAACCTAACTGCCCAAATTTACAACAAAAGTGAACGCATCCTTACTGAACCTTATAGCAGAAAATGACATTTGAGGCGAACAAAATCTTCATTGACCTTTGACCCTTGACCTTGACCTTTGACCCTGTGGGAGCTCCTACCAAAATATGTTTTGTCTTTGTTTGAACCTAACAACAAATTACATTAACAGTCGGAGGTGCATCCTAACTGAAGTTTTAGGCATAAAATGGCATTTGGACAAAGTTTTCATTGAACCTTTTGCACCCTTGACCTTGACCTTTGGACCCCTGTGACTGCTACAAAATATCTTCGTCCTTTGTTTCTTAAACTAACCACCAAATTACATTAACAGTGACACTCCTAACTGAAGTTATAGGCCAGTGAAAATGGCAGTTTAGGACAAGTTCTTATTTGACCTTTGACCCTTGACCTTGACCTTTGACCCCTGTGACTCTACCAAATATTTGTCACTTGTTTCTTAACCTACCACCAAATTACGATTAAACAGTGAGCACTCACTTAACTGGAAGTTATAGGCAGAAAAGGCATTTAGCGACAAAGCTTCATATTGGACCTTTGACCTTTTGACCCTCGACGGATTTGTGCCCAAAATCCTAATCAATTCATCCTATGGCCTGTGGTCCATCCTTGTGTCCAAGATCATAAATCCCTGCCAGCCCGGTACTTCAGTAATCTTGTTCACAAGATAAGTGTGGACGCACGGACACACAGACGCTACGACGACGGCACGCACGGACGTACGACGCGGACATACCCGGAAAACATAATGCCTCCGGCTCCCTTACGGGGCAGAGGCATAACAACCTCAACAAAACAAAGAATACCAAAAACTTACTTCTCTGCTGCTCTGAATTTGTCGGCGCCTGATGTCAACACACCCATACTCCAGTCAACGCAGCGACCAAACCCTTCCTTGAGAAGAAGCTCTGCTATATTGAAATCCTGTGAACAAACAACAATATTTTCTGGATTTGAATGTGGATTTTGGGATTTTGTCATTGAAATGAAATTACAAAGCCAACACATACTTCTGAGAGGTTCAAGCCAATTTACATTGCTATAGCCAAGTTACATATATTGGCAGTCATGAATTGGCAGTTATGCTGATATTTACTGGTCACCATCGTCATGATCACCATCACCATCATCATCATCATGACCATTATCATCATCATCATTGTCATCATCATTATCACCACCACCACCATTATCTTAACCATCATTATTATCATCATCATCACTACTTTAGAGACTCATATTCCTATATGTAATACAGCCAGTAATATCATAAATGAGGGCAACTGATTAAAGATTGTGTCAGGGATGTGCAAGTCCATTACTTCCCTTCATTATCAATACCAAACGGTAGTTTAGTACTTACAAATGGTGTGTTGAAAGTTTGAGATCCATACGTCATGAATTTGTTGTTTTATGAGAAAAACTAATAACGACATGTTACCAGAATGCCGTTCTTTCCATGAGTTTCAATTTTGCTCAAACTGCGAATCGCGGTTATTGTGTAGCGTCGCAAGACCAGCGGGCGCGCTGATTGGTTAAACGGCTAACCTCCGCACGACCTTATTGGCTAACGGCTGATCGGACAATTTTGGAATGGCACGTGCACGTTTGACGTCGCAGATTTTTTGAAAATGCTTCTGAGTAATTTGAAAAAGGATGAAGTTTAACCGTCCAGATTTTCACCAAAACTCAATATTTTACCCCAAGTCTCTATGAGAGGTGTTTATTTATATTTATCTTCACATTGGATATGAAATCAGCTGATTTCATTCATTTAGATGTTTTTTTGACGTGCAAATCAATGACACAATTTTTAAATAATCCCAACTATATATCACCTTCGGCCCATTGCATAAAACTTTATCCAGAGAAATTTCTCTAGTTAAATTAGAAAACTCCGGTTCGTGTGATTTTACCATGCATTTTCCCATAGCAAAAAAACTTGGGATAAAATAACTGGAGTTTTTCTCTGGTTACAGTTTTATGCAATGGGTCCCTTATCTGCCATATTTCTCCAGCAAAAATTGACTGACACATAAATCAAATATCACACAAGACTAGACTCACGTGTACAGGATGTAAGACAGTTCCTAGGATGTTCTGGTTTGATACTCCCTCCAGGATTAACTTGACATCTCGCTGCAGAAGTCTGGACTCGGTGAAAAACTTTGCCTCGGCTGCAAAAGGCTCTGCAATGTCTTTATCACCCTCCTTTTTAAACATGGGACACTGCAAGGAATCAGAAACATTTTATTTTCATTGTTTTTTTTCAATTAATCAACCCAAAATATCACAACCATAAGTGTGAAAATGGGTGATTTGAATTTTGAATCAATCCATTTGTGCTGTATCAAAAAGGTTAACCATCCGTAACCAACAATGAAGATCCAAAACCATTTCAATTTATAGGTTTCAGTTAACCGTTTTGTGTTATTTGTTGCAGAAACATGGTTACTTTTCATTATTTGCAAACATATGTTAATATGATGTCCAAATTTCAGTAATTGTTATCCAAATAATTCAGCAGTAAGCAATGGTAGTGAAATAAAAATATTGTTTTACCTTGAATGCTAGCACGTTGGCATTATTATTTCAGGGAATAATTTTTTTTTTTCAAATAAAGATGTTCAAATATTGTTTTTAGGTTAGCCGAAACAGCCTGTTTACATGAGAGGTAACCTGGTTTTGTATATAGCCGAATGATACAGCTATACAATCCATCATTTCAAACACACAAACCTTAAACTTCTTACTTTTTTAAAACAAAAAATGTAGAAAAATATAATTCTAATTTTTTCACCATGTTTTCACACGATCAGTTTCTTGTTATTGTTTTATTTGTTATTTATATCAATGACTATTTTTCAACTATCCAGCATATGCAACTTATCATTTATTTTTTTACCATGCTGAAATAAAATTAGACAAATATTCATGTTCCATCTCAGATGGCCCCTGTGCACATGTTGGGTCGATCACTGCCTGGTCACCTGATCCAGTCACATGACCACAATCATGCGACCAGGAAGTCTGAAGGACTGGGGGCTGTCCCCAAACCACTGGGGTATGCCTTCCCACCCCTTGAGTGCCACTCATCATCGATGGAACAATTACCCTCGCCAACGAAGTTGGAGGAGGTATTGTGATCACTTGAATTTGTCTTTATGTTTGTCTGTTTGTATGTTTGTAACAGTCTCACAGGTACAGTTCTATATCTAGCCGCATGAAATTTTTACACGTTTCAGAAAGGAAAATGTTAGACCAAGTTAAATGTTCAAGGTCATAGGTCAGGTATCAAGGTCAATGTCAAGCAAAACACAAGTTCAACACATTGGGTCATGTACTTCATATTTTTCGGTCGTCTTATGACTCTGAGTATCTACATGATTTATGCAGTTAGGTGAATACGATGAGTGCGTGTGGACTCTTATTTCAGTCAGTTGATCACCAAAATAAGGGCTCAATCATCAAAATTAGATTTGATCGATCATCACAATTGGAGTTGATTCAAAAACTATTTTCATGGATTTTTGATGGCCAGACTTACCTTAATACCTGACAGCATGATGGTGACATATTGAAATGTAGGCAGCACAAAGGCACGTACGGTACAGGCGTCACGGACATGCTCAATAATGGCTGAATGGAATGAAAGCGATGAAAGATAATATTGGGTAATTGCAGAACAATGTAATTGGAACAAAAACTACATTATAACCATCTATGAAAGGCATCAGTCCAGTTTTAAACATTTGAGCTAAATGTACATTATCTTCCACGCTGTATATCTCATAAGGTCTTGAAATGAAGCCCCCCAAAATATACTTCAAAAAGATAATTCAGTGCTTTAAAAAATGAAAATCTATGAGTACGAAGCTTTGCCATGTAAATTTATCCCCATATCCTCACACTTAACTGTGTAACAATTGAGAATTGGCCTTACATTTAATTCATGTGAGGCATTACAAGGTACACATCATAAAAACATGTAAACAGGGTTGTTTTTCATGGTCGGGCGATGTATATGCTTACAATGAAAAGGGCATCAAAACTGCCAAAATTAGGAATAAAGGGTATACTTTTACTTTAAAAGGGCGTCTTTTCAGACTTGAATACTAGTACTTTTTTGCAGAATTTTGAGATCGACAGATATTACTTGCTTAGGGTCCAATTTGAAAGTCCATACACGTGCATGATGTACACCTTCTAATGACAGTGCCCCCCCCCCCCCCGGAAAAACACACCGGTTTAATGTGCAATATTATCAGTTGATATCATATAGTACCTTCCACAGGCTTCTGATGGAGTGAATCTACATAATGCCGTGGATTATCCAGGGTCCAGCTGACATTCCTGATAGCGTCGGGGGCTTGCTCCTTGGCCCACTTGCCCTTGCCTGCTGCCTTCGCCTGATCCTCCAGGTCAATGAGTCGAGTCTGGTCGCTGTACCAAAAAAAAAAACATTTGAAATATTTATTTAAGAGGAACTAGAATACCGATTGATGATGATAAATCTTTCATTAGAATTCAACATTTCATTGGTTTCCAGGTAAAAGTACTAAATTTGCATCATAGTGTGGTACTAATTTCCATCAAATGTAATACATAGTTGTAGGATTGGCAGTTTATACAGGTGAATCTCCCATCACCATCCTTTTATTGTGCAATAAATTAACATTGTCCCACATATTGATGTCTGTGTTAGTATTTGTCAGCATGTAAAAAACAAAGTTTTCTGTAGTTTATATATTCTCTTCTGTACTATACTGACATTTTCAGAATACCATCAGATTATAGTTTTGAAAACATCCAATATTAAAATCATGTTGTTCCACAAATACTAAATCTTATCTTTAACAATGATGCTACATTAAAACTATGGTTGAGATATCATGTCACCAGTATGACAACACTGTAAATTTAAAGTTAATATATAATAGATTTTCAAGTAGAGCTTTCCACTGCACGCAGCCGATGGGTATGCCTCTGCACTCCAACCCCCGAATAAATTAAATTAAAATGCCTCATGCATGTATGCACCCAATCTGATCAATGTCTAATTTGTTATGGTAATAAGCTTAAATCACACATGTAAAAGGCCTGTGACCTTTCAAATCCAAAATCTAATCAGTTGATACATCATACTTCACTGAAGTTTTATTCAAATCTGATCAGGCATTTTTAAGTTATAGTGGTAACAAGCCTAAATCAGACATTTTTAGCCCCCGGGACATTTGACCTTTGAACTAAAATATCTAATTAGTTCACAGGTGCCTCATAATACATACTTGACTCACATTACATTGAAATCTGATCAGCTGTTTTACATTTTCACAGTTACAAGCCAATATCCAGATGTTTTAGGCCTATGAGTTTTGACTGTTCAACTCTGAAATCTCAACATTTCATTACTGTCTTAAAGTTCATACATGTACATGGTCAAATTACACTGAAATCTGATCAGTGGTTCATAAGCTTTTGTTGAAACTACATGTAGTCTTAATCAGACATGTATGATGGCCCTGTGACCTTTGACATTTACACTCCAAAATTTAATCTGTTCATTGTTGGATCACAGTACAAACTTGATGCCAGTTTCATCAAAATCCATTCACCAGTTCTTAAGTTACTGAAGGTAAGTGAGAAAGGTTACGAACAGACTGATGACTTGAAAATATAATACATTGTACCTCCAGCACCTTCGGTGCAGAAGCACAAAAAATCTTTACTTTGTTACACTTACTCGCTTGGCTTGATTCCACCTCTCCTCACTTCGACCAATCCTTCGGCTACAATTGATTCTGTTACATTTTCAGCAGTGGTATCTTTTGCCACAGTAAAAACAAAACAAAAACAAAATAGAAAATACAGAAATGAATGCCAATGAAGTTTCACAATCATTTTTCTTACAATGTCAACCGCATAATACCAAATATGAAATTTACAATTACTACCAAGAATCAAGGATCTATTTTTATTTTGTGTATATAGAGTGAAACCTGTCTATAGCAGCCACCCAAAGGAGAAAATAAAATTATCATTTGTCTGCAGGGAAATCAATTTAGTGGCCACTTTTTACAGACTGGCTGCAATAGACAGTTGGGTGCTATGACAGATTTACTGTACTTCACACACCAGCGACTTTAATTTCAGATACATATTTATTGATCAAATAGTGTATCACATAGTATGTCTCAAATAAAGAAGAAGCCCAAATTCAATCTCAAATTTATCAAAATCAAAAAGAGATAACTTAACACTGATATCAGGGAACACTAGCATATTCCATTTATTCTGGTATAGTATACTGGTCATGCATGTAGGTCACAGGTGCCTATTCAACTATCAGTTTTGTAAAACATGTCAAAATTGTGTTAGTCCATGTTTGTGTAGTTTGTGCTGAATGACAACATTGGCCATTGGCAACAAAGCAACAAGTCAGCCATGCACTCTGCAAACTTAATTATCTATTTGTTTATTTATTTATTCATCTATTCATTAACTGTTATTTACTTCATTTTTCTAATTTCTTTTATTATTTACTTATTTCAATTTTCAATTCAATTTCATTTTATTCCACAATTTTTTTTCTTCAAATACATCAAATACATATAAATACAAAATATATTCATTATATTTATTGATTTATATATTTACACTGTATTTTGTATTCATTTACTGTTTTTTTTTTTTTTTTTAGGGGGGGGGGGGGTCAAGCCATCAAACATTACCTTTTCCTAGATATATACAGCCATACACTCGTCCTGAACCAGGGACTGTATACTCAATAGTGAAGGAAACCTTTTTGCCGAGTAGCCTCTCACGTAAGAATTCCCGAGCTTGCCATGCATAGGGCTACATAAGGAGAGAGGTTACAAACAGTATGTAGAAATTAATATTTCAGATTTCAGATTTTAGATGTTTTATTGGCCAAAGAAATGGAAATTCATTTTACATGAATATAACATATAAATATAACAATATATAAATATACCCATTTTGTTGTCCAATTTCTTTTTTTTTATTGTGTCAAATTTATAACAAGGATGAGTTGCATCAAATGAAATATGCCCCTGAGGAATCTGAAATATCCTCATTTTATAGCCCACCTCTACTTTTTGCATGCAGCATCTAACAATAGAACAAATTTCCTTCACATTATCAAATCTGCTGATCCACAAGACAATTTCAAGAAACTGTTAAAATCACATTCTTTTTCCCAAGCGATACTTCTACTTGCTTACTGCACTGCAATTTTTTGATGCATTTGTAGTATGAGAGCTACTCAAATGTGCATGTGAGACGAGTAGCAGTTCTGTTTCATTTAATTGTGTGGAATATATACTCAATGTTTGTCCACTAGCTGAAACCAGAAATTACTATTCATTTCAGAAGGTATAAATAAAGATGATCTAAAAGAATGTTACATAAAACATGAGATTGCTTCAATTATACGATTTTAACATTCATTTGGTTGGGAAGAATTTCTCAGCATTCGGGAACTTGCTCTGTGGAGCCAAACTTGAGGCTGTGGCATTGGATTGCTGAAGCAGTTTGTGTATACCATTGATTGTACACAAATTTTATACTTTAAGTTAAATGATCATGATTGGGGGTAGTCCTCAACTTTGGGTGAAACTATTCTAGGATCAAGTAAACTGTGCAAGGATTCTACTGTGAGAATTTGGTAGTCAAAAGTTGACTAATTTAAAGTAACATCCATCTGTATGCCTTGTGACAGACAAATCTGTTATGTAGGATTCTATGGAATGTATTTTTATCGTGGCTCGAGAGAAACAAAATGTTAGTATTTTCATGCTTGATTTGACTACTAAGCAACTTCAAGAAAAATTCCAGCTGATGTATCCATTGATATACATTTCAACCAGTTTGGTTCAAGAAGCACTTTTTTATTTCTCCCAATCATGTCACTACCCTTTAAATAACATTTGTCTACTGGCCTAAATGTATGCCCAAAATATGTATCAAATTTGAAAAGGTGTGAATACAGATGAGTAGTACCATAAAAATATGACATGCTCCAACTTACCTCATCCTTGGTTGGGAGAGAATTCTCAGCATTGGGAACTGCTCGGCGAGCAAGCTTGGGGGCCGTGACATTAGACAGGCAGATCTGCTTCTCTGGTGGTGGACCACCCTTGGGCTGGCCTCTGATGATGACCGAATCTCCTGAGAGTACCTGCAATGCAACAACCAAAATGTATCATTACTATTAGGCCTACTTACAATATGCATTCATAGTATCCCATTGACATATCATTAGCATTTAACCAGTTGAAGACAGTTTGATTTTTCATGAACACAGCAATGTACCATTTTTGTACTACTACTCTTAAGTGGTCAGATCGAACTGTTCGTACAGGGCAGGAGTGGAGGGTGCGAGCTGAAATATTTTTAGAAACATGTGCACACAAATGACCAGCTTGTGTACATTATAATTAATATCAAAGAGTGATTTGATCAAGCAGTGTTTCTTGTGATCAAGATCAAATGACCAGCTTGTGTACATTATAATTATTATCAAAGATTGATTTGATCAAGCAGTATTTTTTGTGTTCAAGATCACAAAAAAACACTGCTACAAAGAAATTCTTGGGAACTTACTACCCATGAGAACCATGAACAAAGCTGTTTATGTTTTGAATGGCCTCATTCAATTCAGCAACCAGATAGACCTTGACAAACTCCTGATTAGGTAATTACTGAACATCCCCCATGACTGCTTCAAATTTAAGCGGAACTTCCTCCATGCTTCCATGATATTACCCACCCCCTCCATCAAAACATTGCAAGACATCCTGGACATAAAAACTCGGGACCTACACTTCCTTATTCTCCACCCTGTTGAATACAAGCTATGGAATGGCAAAGAATCATCAATACATCAGTGACTGCCAGC
>JZLH01S0627463.1:9432-19928 GCA_001188425.1 Eucidaris tribuloides | reverse complement strand
TCGTAACGGTATGTCCGATTTTTTCGAAAATGGTCTTAAATGATGCGCGAGACTTGCAAGTAAAAAGCCAGTGAACGGCGCGGTCAAAAAATTTCGCGCGGCGGCGTAATCGCGAAATTTGTCGAGGGGGGGGGGGCCGTTGGTATTAGGGTTAAACTGGAATGGGAAATATTGTTATATGATGCCTGAACACTGAAACAACTGAATCTTGATCTTGTTATAACTAACAAATTTTTCTGGTCCAGAAATTGAAATTTTCTTTTTGTTTCTTTGTTTTTGTAAACTTTTTGCAACAAAACTTTGATATAACAAAATAATCTTCCTCATCCAAAGGAGTTCTGTATTTAACGTGTCTACTGTATTTACAGAATTTATTGTATAATTTTTTTTCAGTTCTTTCCATGTCTGTGAAAGTGATGATAATCTTTTCTAATGACAATAGCAGTCGGTATCTACACTCATGAATATGTAATACATTGCTATCATTGTAGGTATACTCTGAGTATAAATAGCACTAATGTAACAATCTTGTTATGACAAAGTGATCATTCTAGTCCTAAGTTTCAGACTTTCTTTGAATTTTGTTGTTTTTTGCAAACCTCATATGTGACCTGTCACCACAAAACACACCATAAGTCGGAAATATAAGAAATTGCATTTTCAATACTGTCCTAAAGTAGAGACTCTAAGCTTTAAAATGATGTATAATTTGTCTAGGATGAACGAAGCAAACCCATTTAAAACCCTGCTCACAAGTTTGGACCATCACGTATGCCATTATCAGGAAAGCGGAGAAAAACGGCTGCAAAGATAGTGCTCATTCATGCGAAACGGAAGGCCTTTGACAACTGTTCCATAAAGAGCGCGGTAAAACTGGTCACGTTTAAAATAAAAATTGCAACTTGGACAATCCTGTTTATCTCTTACAATTATCATCAATGAATAGTTCATAAAAGCAGCTTTGTGGTGATACCAAAATTATTACAGGGGGACTTCACTATATTGGATAACAAGCAATTATATTCAGAGTTACAGTATGGTTACTCTCGCGATGTGAACATCGAATTCAGCCAAATTTCCAAGCTCCTGCAAAACATGGTCAAAGTTCAATCCAAGAAAAATCATACTTCTGAGTCATTTCTGGTCCTCAAATTTGGACAGATAAAAGATTAGTGTATGTACCTTAAAAAAATATCAGAATCTCAGAATCAAGTTTTACAACCCAACTCGACAATTTACTGCATTTACACGAAAACTTCCATTGCGACTTATTGATCAATTTGTGGTGACAGGTCACAAATGTTAAAAGTTTGAATACAACAACATAGTTTTGCTGGTCCTGATTACTGTATATGCCGAATATTTTGTGGTGGTTTTATTTTCATGAATTTCACATCTGAACAATCATGAAAATGTTCACTTTCTGAGAAACCTATACAAAGTAAATGAAAATGCAATGAAATCGCAAAGATAACCTCTTGTGAATTCCCGGTCTTGAAATAAAATCGTGCATATTGTATGTACCCGAAGTATATGGCATATACACAGGGCTGCCACTCAAAATTTTTATTTCCCCCTACGTCGCATGCGTATTTTCCCCTTCGCTTAATTATCCCGCTTTTCCCGTACGAACCCATGTTTTCCCTTAGAAAATTAACTTTTCCCTTACGAAGGTGTGTTTTCCCCTACAAAATAACCTAGTAAATGCAAAATATTGATCACGATTTCTTCGCCGGAGATGGACAAAATCGACGAATATGATCGGAAATCCATTGAGGATTTCAAGAATATTTCTGAAAATCATCAAAACCCCCTACATCCCCTACAAATCATCAAAACCACCTACGTTTCCCCTACGGAAGGTCATTTTCCCCATAGATATCCCCTACAACCTACGCTTGGCCAAAATCCCCTACGGTAGAGGATTTCCTCTACGAGTGGCAGCCTTGCATATACAGTATAACAATTAGAGGCCACTGTATGTGTTTTTATCATTTGAATTCCTTTTTTCCCCTGTGTTTCTCTTCAGAGCCGACCAAACTGTCAGATAGAGTTGCTGTGGAGGCAGATCCTGCTGACCATCTAACTGACCAAAGAGTGACCTAACTGAAATACAATTAGCTGTGGCCAGACGAAAATGATTAGCGAGAATGTTTGACCATCTGGTCCGTGTGGTCAAGCATAGTCTGGAGGTCAAGTGAATCACCATGAACGTCCACTCATGACGATGATGATTAGGAAATGGCAACCAGGGTTTGTTTCCCTCCCTGACGAATTGAATGATGACATATGTAGTGAAATTATTTGTGTTGACGTGGTACTGATGTTAACGTGTACCAATACCCTAAAAATCAAATTTGTGTACAACTAGAATACACTACAAATAACCGCAATGCAGTTGTCTTCGCCCATGAAGTAATCCATATTTTGAAAAATCAGATCATAATGTGTACGTTTAATTTCTGCTCCGTAAGCACCGATTTCTATGTGTGCGCGTTCTGTCTATACACGTACATTTTTGCTCAACTATCAAAGTTCAGTATCGATAGTGATCGATACACTAGGTGTGTGTGTTAATGATCAAGACGTGCGTGGACAAATGATCGATAGTATGATCGATCGATTGATAGAATCGGTTGATTGACTAGTCTAGTCCAAGTCGTTTTTGTTTTTACCTACTGTTTGAAATTTACATTCAAACCCAACAAAGAAAAATCGGAGTGATCACGAGTACTAATACTTTGCAGAGGGCATGCCACAAATACATTTTACATATATAGCAAACATATTATCCAGGGTATTGGTACACTTTAACTTACTATTGATGATTATTATGATGATGATCACATTACAAAGTCGCCCGTCCTTGAGCAGTAAGTGAGACTATTTTTCAAAGAGCCTTTTCTGAAAAAGAATTACATAAAAATAACCCAGTTTGGCTGAGTAATTGAATGCACAATTTTGTTTAAATCAGATAATTATCACATGATAAAGGACATTCTTCCCTGTGCAGTAAGGGAGACTATTTCAAAAGAGAAATTGCATCAAAATAACCCAGTTTGGTTGGTTGATTAACGAAATGCAGCATTTTTTCAAACGGGTAATTATCACGTTATAAAGGACATTCTTTCCTGTGCAGTAAGGGATACTTTTTTTTAGAAGAACCTTTTCAAAAAGAGAAATTGTATCAAAATAACCCAGTTTGGTTGGTTGATTAATGAATTGCAACATTTTTTTCAAACGGATAATTATCATGTTATAAAGGACACCTTTCTCCGTGCAGTCAGTGCAGACGTAAACTATCATTATTTTGAGGCTGTTTTTAGAAAAGCCTTTTCAAAAGAATTTGAGAAAAATAACCCAGTTTGGTTGGCCATCTAAATGCACAATGTGGAAAATCCTTACAAAGGATGCCCTTCCTTGAACTGTCATTACAGTGTGACTGCCTTTCTGGAAATGACCAGAGGGTTATTTTTCCTCCCTGCCAAATTGAACAGTGCAATCGTTGTGAACTGCAGATAATGTATTGTGACCAATATAATGCACAATCTGGTAAATAAGATAATTGTACATAATTATGCAAACATGAACTGTCAATATTGTGAGACTGTTTGTAGATTATATCAAAATAACCCAGTTTGGTTGATTAATTAAGTGCACAATATGAAATGAAGACATACTTAATAGAGCTTGTGTCAATAGATCCCTCATTAAACCCTTAGGGATGACGGGCTTGTACAGAAGCCCAGTACATCTTACATTCAGAGACAAAATGCTATCACAAAAACCTCCCAAATATGGCAAAACCTTTCAGGGGGTGCAAAAAGATGTGTAGCATTATACATCGTCCAGGGGGGGCGTTGGCTATTTTTTTCCAATTTGGCCATTAAAATTATATTTTTGGTCACGAAAATTTTTCGCCGAGCCCCCCACCAACTGAGTGACTTTTCGCCTACTGATTTGACCGCAAATTTGTCCGTGAAAAAATTTGTTTGGCCGCGAAAATATATATCTCGGCACCCCCGGTGAAAAAATCGTTCCCAGGGTCCTGTCCCCAAGGGGTTAAATCATGGGGAAAAGACAATTTCAGTTGGTTAGGTATGTTATAAGAAGAGAGAGAGAGAGTTACTGAAAACATGATACTGACACGAAAGATTGAGGAGAAGAGAAGCAGTGGGAGACAACATACAAAATACACTCAGCATAAAAAAGTAACACTTTTTCAAGTTCACATTTGTAATATATAACTTTAATAAAAATCAATGCATTATATATCAAATTAAAGGCAATTTAATTCTCTATCAGCCCGTGAGGGTAATTTGAAGATAAATTTTGTGCATGAGTGATCACATGCGTTTTTATCCCCCAATGTGCAAAAGTAAAAATTGCAAAAATGGACCATAATCCACTTATATTTAAATGGCACAACACAGTCAATGTAAACAAAAGATCAGACTTAGACAATGGCTTTATCTTTGAATAAAAGACAGAATTTGTTAAAACTGCAAGACTGAGTCATTTTGGTGTTTTTTACCAACAAGAAAGAGAGAGAGAAAGAACTTCTCCTAAGTCTAAGAAGTTTCAATTGGATTTAGAGTATAGACACAGGGTGGTTTACATGTCAGACATTCAAACATTTTCTAAAGTTGAAGGCTGTAGAGAAGCTTCTTTCTCTCTCTCTCTCTTTGTGGTAAAAAGACAAAACGACTCAGTCTTGCAGTTTTAAAAAAATTCTGTCTTTTTATTCAAAGATAAAGCCATTGTCTAAGTCTGATCTTTGTTTCCATTGACTGTGTTGTGCATTTAAATATCAGTGGATTATGGTCCATTTTTGCATTTTTACTTTTGCACATTGGGGATAAAAACGCATGTGATCACTCATGCATAAAAATTATTTTCAAATTACCCTCACAGGCTAAAAGAGAATTAAATTGCCTTTAATTTGATATATAATTCATTGATTTTTTTTATTAAAGTTATATATTACAAATGTGAACTTGAAAAAGTGTTTACTTTCTTTTTTTTGCTGAGTGTACATGTATGGATAAGTTCATTAGTAACATGACAATACAACTGACCAAAGATGTTTATGGATGGAAATCTTTGATCGACAATGTCTGGAACAGACCAGGCACCTAGCAAGCAAGCAATTCTAAATCAGACAATTCATTGGTTGTCTGGCAGAAGGGCCCTAGCATATGTTCCCGGCAGAAGGGCCTTAACACTAAATTGTCTCAAACTTGAAAATTATTGGCTCTTTGCACATGAAATCAAAGTAGTGTGATATTTTTAGGGCCTTCTGTCAGTGTGCTAAGTACAAATATCAAATAAGACAATATTTCTCAAATTAGGGAAAATTTATCATTAAGGCCCTTCTGCCGGGAACATATGCTAGGGGCCCTTCTGCAGGACAACAGATGAATAAATACATTGTAAAAGATGCCCTTGTGCAGTATGTGAGACTATTTTTAGAAGAGCCTTCCAGAAGAAGAATTTTTAACCAAATAACCCAGTTTAGTTGACTGATTAAGTGCAAAATTATTGCAAATCAGACAGCTATTACATTATAAAGGATATCCTTTGCCGTGCTGTGAATGGACATATCAAAGCCACTGGCTAACATTTACCACAGTTAAAAAAATGTGATCTAAATAGTCCTCCACGATCCAAGTGTCTTTGATAAGGTCTAAAAATGAAGCCCTGAAAAAATTGTATTTCAAAATGATGATGTAGTGCTTTAAAAAAGTGAAAATCTACAAGCTTTCAAATTGACCAGATTCACTTGCCCATTTTTCCCCATAGACTTACTTTGTGCAGATCTAGGCTATTTTATCATCCACCAGAGTAAAAGTGTTTATTCATGCATAGTTGCATACCTTGCCATTGGCAGCATAACTTTCCAAACTTTTGTATCCTAGGTTGTTTATTTGTCCAGTTGAACACTACTATGTAGCTCAGATATCAAAGTTTGACAATTTTCTAAATTGACAGGGTTCCCACAGTCATGGAAATTTCTAGAAAATCCTGGAAAAATTTGTGGTCATGGAAAGTCAGGGAAATGTCAGGGAATTTGGAAAATTTGTGAAAAGTCATGGAAAAGTCATGGAAATCTGTTTTCAAATTTCTGTGGGAACCCTGTAGTAAGATAGTGGGTGGAACAGATGGCTGTGAGGGGAGGTGGAGGCCATCATAACATGTCTGATTTTGGAAACCATGACAGAAAGGAAGTCATGGAAAGCAGCAATTTAGTCATGGAAAAGTCATGGAAATCTGTTTTCAAATTTCTGTGGGAACCGTGAATTGAAGCTCCACAATGTTAGCCTACCACTTTAAAGTTCCTTAAATGTAAATGACATGATTGGGGGTCGTCCTCAACTTAGGGTAAAACTATTCTAGAATTGAGTAAACTCTGCAAGGATTCTACCATGAAAAAACCCCCCAAAATTGTATTCAAAAGTTGACTCATGTTCAAAGTACCACCATCGGTATGCCTTGTGACAGACAAATGTGTTGTGTAGCTTTCTACAGGATTAATTTATCTTGGGGCACAAGAGAAATCAAGTACTGGTATGCTCATACTTGATTCTTCTTAAGTGAATAAATTCATGACAAATCTTTCCAGTCGGGAGATCCAGCTAGTGTATAGATTGGTATACAGTGTATCTTTCAACCGGTTTGGTTCTAAACACAACAAAAAAAGTAATTACCCCCTATTTCAAACATCCGTAACTTTTTAACGAAATAAGTTTTAGCAAAATAATTTGGCAGGAGTATTCCTACACTTATTGACTAACATCTGTGTGAAAATGTGAATGATTCCTCAAGCCATGCATGAGTGAGCTTGCATTAAACACACACACACACACACACACACACACACACACACCAATGACCCCCTTACACCTCCCCTGGCACTTTCACATATTTTACGCTTCAATGAGCTCAATTTAAAATTTCCATATTTCTCAATTTGGAAATTGTAAAATCCATTAAGTTTATTGAAAAAATTGAAATCCGGTATTTTTCAGCAAAATGTATCTTTACATATTGTACGAACATAAGAGGTTGTAACCATGTCATGGTTGAGTGAGCACACTTTATAATTAAAGCAAAAAATACCATTATTTACCATTATTTGGGCATAAGAGATGACTCCAGTGACTTTTGAAAAGTAACATTTTTGCCTTTAGTGCATGCTCACTCATGCATGGCTTGATGGATCATTCACATTTTCACACAGATGTTAGTCAATAAGTGTAGAAATACTCCTGCCAAATTATTTTGCTAAAACTCAATTTGTTAAAAAGTTATGGTTGTTTGAAAAGAGGGGAAGTTACTTTTTTTGTTGTGTGTAGAAGCATTTTTCATTTCTCCCAATCATGTCACTGCCCTTTAACTGTGAGACTATTTGAAAAAGCCCTTCTAGAAGAAGAATTACACCTCAAATTATCCACTTTAGTTGAATATATTTCATGCAGTAAGTTAGACTATCTTTTAGAAGAGCCCTTTTAGAAAAATTATACCTAAAATTGCCCAGTTTGGTTTAATAAATTTCACTTGAGGGCCTGGTTTGTAAAGCAAAGTTCAAGATTATTTTGTCCATTTGGAGTTGTACAAGGAAAGCCTTCTGTTCTGCTTGAAGTATGTATGGCCAATTGATCTTGTCTTTGTAAGGGAAAAAAACTGTGTGTAAATACCTATAGTAGTAGTAATCCAGAGTTTTAAAGGCCCACTGTCAAGGGTCAACTCAACCACCGAGAGGATGAGAGCTAGTCTTTAGATACAGGCACATAATCACAAATTCTGGACTGTTTCAGTGCCATAGTCTACAGATAGCAGGAGGAAAACAAATGCTCCTTTTTACTACACCACCAGGATTTTTCCGATGCATTATGGGTAGCATTAGTACCCCAATTTTAGAATTTGAGTCAAAAGAGGGCATTTTCCATTCTGTCATGACAGTGGGCCTTTAAATTGGGTTTGTCCCTGATTGTGGGTGTGGCCAGATTCACCCCTCTCTCAGCAAAAAATACAGTCACAAACAAGATGAATTAAAGGCAGTTTTAGCATCTGTCTGACTACTGTAAAGATGAGAAATTCATGGACATATTTTAAAGTGATAGGCTAACATTGTGGAGCTTCAGTTTAAAAAATTGTCAAATTTTGATATCTGAACTACATAGTAGTGTTCATATGGACAAATAAACACCCTAGAATAAAAAAAAGTCTGGAAAGTTAAACTGCCAATGGCAAGTTATGCATGAATAAATAGCCTAGGTGTACACACAGTAAGTCTATGGGAGAAAATGGGCAGGTGAATCTGATCAACTTACGATTTTCACTTTTTTAAAGCACTAAATAATCATTTTGAAATACAATTTTTTTCAGGGCGTCATTTTTAGACCTTATTAAAGTCAATGGTAGCATGGGGAATCATGTAGCTCAGATTTTTTTTTAACTGTGGTAAATGTTAGCCAATACCTTTAAATGAAATTCAATTTGTAAATAGTGTGTACATGTACAGTATCTTTAGTCAAATGATCACCTTGAATTAAAAATGTGCTTTAGAGGTAATCAGAATGTTATTTCTATTGAATATAATTGGTTACTCCAATGCTTTGTGAAAGAGTAAAGAATTAAATTGAACAATAAATACAATTATTATTATTCTGAAATAATTTGCTTTATTGATGATTTTTAGCTGTCTTTTGGTGAGTGTATACAGCTGCATGTGGGTTGTTTTGTAAGCATGTATGTGTGTGAATCAACATTCTGTCTAAGACGAGGAACGACTGAAAAGTTTTGAGCCTAACATAGAAAGGATTGAAATATGAAGACCAAATCTGGTTCATGAATCATATATTTAGATATCGTGTGTGTGTGTGTGTGTGTGTGTGTGTGTGTGTGTGTGTGTGTGTGTTGTGTGTGTGTGTGTTGTGTGTGTGTGTGTGTGTATGTGTGTATGTGTCTGTAATAGTGCATGTGTGTGTGTGTGTGTGTGTGTGTGTGCGTATGTATGTGTGTGTATGTATATGTGTGTGTGTGTGTAGTGTGTAAGCGATTACTGTATTAGCAGTTAGAGGGTATAACAATCTTGAACGAGTGTTTGATGTAATTTCACTTTTTATTTTTAATTTGAGAGTCTATCAGTAAGCAGTGTTGCTATCAGGTACTCGAACTGATTAAAATCGTTATATCTGTTGTAAATATTAATTTATTAATGAGGTTGAATAAACAATCTATAAAAAATACACAAGCTTTTAATATGTCAATATTTATGGGTTGATGAATATGGGGATATCCGTGATGTCAAATTGTGGTCTTGATAAAGAATAAGTGCCAGAATGGGAATAAAATTCTCCGTTTTATTTGTGTGAGTTTGTGTGCGTTTTTGAAGCCTCACTATTTTGATCTCGCAGTATTTTATAGGAATTCACACGCGCAAGGTAAGCAATTCTGACAATGTCTGACATGCAAAAAACGTTGACAGCGCTCGTGCGGGGAGCAAATCCTAGAGACAATAATGAATTTGAAGACATATTCAAGTAGATTGCAGTCACGGCGTTAGATGGGGGGGGGGGGGGGCGTTGGGTGACCTTGACCCCCCCCCCCCATGATGTCTGTAAATGATACGAGGAGACTTATATTGATAAATGTGACTGTGCTTATGACTCTGTGTGCGGTGGAGGGGGGGAGGGCGGTGGAGGGTGGTGCGTGTGTATCAGTGTGTCGGTGTGTGGTGGTGTGTGTGTGTGTGGTGTGTGTGTGTGTGTGTGTGTGATGTGTGTGGTGTGTGTATGTTTCTGTAATGTGTGTCTAATGTATGTTGTGTGTATGTTGTGTGTATGTGTGTTGTGTGGGTGTCTATGTGTGTGTGTGTGTGTGTCTGTGTGTGTGGTTGTGTGTGTGTGTGGTGCTGTGTTGATGATGTGTTGTGTTGTGTGTGTGTGTGTGTGTGTGTGTCGTGTAAGTGCATGTGTGTGTGTAGGTGTGTGGTGTGTGTGTGGGTTGTTATGTTTGTATGTATTGTGTCTGTCTGTGTCTTCTGTGTGTGGGGTGTGTGTGTGTGTGTGTTGTGTGTATGGGTGTGTGTGTCATGTGCAGTGTATGTGTTGTGGCGTGTGGTGTGGTGGTGTATGTTTCTGTGATGTGTGTCTGATGTATGTTGTGTATGTATGCTGTGTGTATGTATGTATGGTATGTGTGTGTGTTGTGTGGTGTGTCTTATGTGGTGTGGTGTGTCTATGTGTGTCTGTGTCTGTGTGTGTGTGTGTGTGTCTATGTGTGTGTGTGTCTAATGTGTGTGTGTCTGTGTTGTGTGGTGTGTGTGTGCTGTGTGTGTGTGGTGTTGTGTGTGTGGGTGTGGTTGTGTGTGTGTGTGTGTGTGTGCTGTGTGTGTGTGGTGTGTGTGTGTGTGTGATGTGTGTGTGTGTGTTCCAACCCCTTACGATGGCTCATTACGTCACTGATTACAGTATGATAATCGATTATTTATC
>JZLH01S0627444.1:802-15402 GCA_001188425.1 Eucidaris tribuloides | reverse complement strand
AAAAACTACCTTGTAGGATTAAAGTTTCAGTGATAGCAACCACCTGTGTTGTTGACAGTCCTATGAGTTACATGTCAGCAAGGACATCTCCCTGGTTTTAAATAAATCTCTGCAAATTATGACCTTCCATGTAAAGCGTGCAAAAAAAAGTAGCACCTCAATGCCAATGTTGGGGAATCTGCAGAACCCTGGTCAGAGTGGTTTCTTTTATAGTCTAATTTCTAAGCCAATTTGTGCTATAAATCAAAATGCACAATGAAAACAGTGAATAGGGATTTACTAATCTAATCCCCCCTAATCCTCTTATTCAATACAATGCTCCCCTTGCTGGTCCAACACCTATCCAACAGGTTTGCAGAAATTGAATCCCAAATGGCTTCAAAGGAGTTCATGCATGGAGGTAGAAGACCTCCATGGTTCATGTAGTGAAATACTGTAAAATTTCACTTTAAAGTGTACCAATACGGTACCTAAAATCAAATTTGTATACAACTAGAATACACTACAAATAACCAAAATTCATTTGTCTTAGTCTGTGAAGTAATCCATATCTTGATAAATATTCTGGCACTTGTGCTCCTCGCATTTCAGTTCTGCTCTGTATGCACTGATTTCTATGCAATTGCGTTCTGGCTATTTACGCACATGTTTCTGCTTAACTGTCGAAGTTCGGTATCGATATTGGTTGTTACACACAGAGTGTGCATTTTAATGATCGAGGTGTATACAGACAAATTATTGCACTATCAGTAACTGTTTGAAATTTACATTCAAACCCAAATAAACAAAACTTGGAGTGGTTACCAGTGCTAATACTTTGCAGAGGGCATGCCACAATTCTACTGTACGTAACAAACAAATTATCCAGGATATTGGAACACTTTAAGGGAGAAGGAGCCAGCAATTAACAGGCATAAGTTAAGAAAATATTTGAGTTCTTGCCAACCAATCAGATTGCATGTGCACTGCAGGGAGCTGACTATGCGTGACCAATGCATGCCACGCGGCGTGTGTTAGCTGCCCGGGGGGGCCAGTCAAATTTATTGCTGTACACATGCGTGACCAAAAAAACGCGTTTAAAGGGGTGTTTTTTCAGTTTTAGCCGCGGGCCGCGCGTGCACTCGTTAAGGGTATCAAAACACAGATTTTCCAAAAAAAGGGTAGGTTTTGTAAAGACTGGTCAAACGTATTTAGGGTATGTTTCTTTCTTCAAAGTCTTTTTTTTTTTAAAGACTGGCCAAACGTGTTTAAGGTATGTTTTTCCCCCAAGCTTTTGTCTATTTAAGCTTACTGTTAGCAAGTAGACAAAACTTTTTAGGTCATATTCTTGCGACAACTTGTTTTAGGGGCCAAAATGTGTAAATGAAGCCCACGAAAAACTTGTTTTAGGGGTTATTTTGCACACAGAGAAAACACTGTTTAGGGGTGTCTGGAAATAATTTGGTCACGCATGTGTACGAGCATTATATTTGACTGGCCCCCCGGGTTAGCTGCACTGTGTAATGTATGCACTGTTTGAATTGGATAAGTCCTCCCCTATAGGCTGTTTCTGCAAGTTTTATCCCTACATAAAACATGCAAAGACGAAAATAAACACAAATTAACTAATTTATAGGGCCTTGATGAGGGTGAGTATCACACAGTACCCCTTATTTAGTGCTGTTTTTGTCACCATGTACCATAATTCTCACAATACTCTCAATGTCATTTTATTTTAACTGTATGCCTGTTAGTTGCTGGCTCCTTCTCCCTTTAAAATAGCTGCCATCTTCCTTTGTCAAGGTACATGTACACTCTAACATCCATATGATCCAATGAACATTGGTCTTTGCCCTGTGAATGCCTTTCTCTAATCTTAGTATCCAAGAAAGTTGCTGGGAGACTTACCTCATATCTCAATTTTGGGTTAAAATGAAGTTTATATGTAATCATGTTGCTAGGCAGGCAAGGCAGCCAGATTTTTCTTTTATCCAAATCTCATTTTGTCAAATTGCAGACTAGACCACTGTCAATGAATAAACAGAAACTTTGTTTTGTGGTTTTCCTGACCCTTTAAAGACACAGGCTAACATTGTGGACCTTTAGATTAAAAAAAAAAATGTCAATCTCTGCTATCTGATTCTGAGCTACATAGTAGTGTTTGAATGGACAAAAACACACTGGAATACAAAAATTTGCCACTGGCAAGATATGAATGAATAAACAATTAGTACTTAGGTGAGATCTACACACAGTAAATCTATGGGAGGAAGTGGGCAGGTGAATCCGGTCAACTTGTAGAGTTTCATTTTTTCAAAGTACTAAATATTGAAAATAGTCATTTTGATTTTACAATTTTTTCAGGGCTTCATTTTTAGACCTTATCAAAGACACTTGGAGCATGGAGGATTATGGAGCTCATATTTTGTTAAACTGTGGTCGTTGTTAGCCTGTGGCTGTAATAATTTGACAACCTCAATGATTATAAACAAACCAGTTTGTACAGGTCTAATTTATGGGCTCCTCTTGTACTTGTACTGTAGAGGAGTGGAAGTGTTAAATGAAGTGTATTTTGTAAGTGGAGTATCTCATGTTACCTGGCATACATGTATTTCACACACCATCATGTGAATATACTGTACATAACAGTATTTTATTATTCATTGATGAAATTAAGTACACTGCACTAATTACATGTAGCTCTTAAAAGTACACATAGGATTACTACTAACCTTCTACATGTATAATGTACACATATTAAACACTGTAACATTGCAGGTTGTTGGGGGGGGGGGAGGGGTGGTTCTCTGTACCAATTCTTAAAGGTTAGTGACGTGATTGGGGACGCTTGAAAATGCCCCAAGAACCAAATGAGTTGAAATACACACCAACTATACACTAGCAGGAGTGGATCTCCCACCTGGGAGGATTTGTCTGTAATTTTTGTACTCAAGGAGAATCAAGCATAAACATAGGAGTATCTTATTTTTTGCCGGGTACGATAAAAATAAGTCCCATATAGAGCCACACAGCAGGTTTCTGTGCTACGAGTGATGTTGGCATTGTTTATTTTAGAATGAGTCAACGTTTGACTACAAGATTTTCACAGGAGAATCCTTGCATAGTTTACTTTATTCTAGAGTAGTTTCAGCCCAAGTTGAGGACTACCCCCAATCATGTTGTTTACCTTTAAAGGCCTATTCATACTGTGCAGTTGGTGATACGTGACAGTTCAACGAATCATACAAACTGCACCTACTGGTACACTCAATTCATTAGATTTGCCATTCATAATAACACAAAATTTATGTGGTATTGTACATGCTATTCATACAGGAGGATAAAGCAAACAGGGTGTTTCCTTTGTCCAAGCATTTTAACCCTATGTCATTTTTAAATTTAACTCAAATTCATTGGTTTGTTTAGCAATATTTACATTTTTGTATTACATGTACATCGTCGCTTGTGTAGGAGAGTAAAACAAACATACAGTGTATGGGTGTTTCCCTTGTGGCAGCATTTTGACCAGAGTACATGAAGTCAGTGTCTATATTTAGCGATGATTGTTAAACAATATTATTCTTTGTTCAATGCATACGTGATACATCTCGTATGATATCTTGTTCATCACCCCATCGCCACACAATGTTAGTTTATCAATGATTAATTATTGCATTGTGACTACAGTATCATGCCATAAACTGAAGAAGGTACGCATAGCTACATGTAAACATCGTCCAGCAATCGAGGAATGGAGACATTAGAGAAGTGCATTTTCATTAATTGTATAGACATGTACACGACATGTACAATGCTTTTATGTTGGTCCGCCCCCCCCCCCTCCCTCCACACACACACACATTCTGGTTTGGCTTTTTTCTGCACTGGCTGGCCCTGGAAAAAATTCTTATTGGATTTATCCATAGATACTTGTTTTATAGTATCTATGATTTATTCTTGAAAGTTTCTCCTCAACCCCTAACCCCCCCCCCCAACCCACACACACACACACACACACACTTTTTTGCCTTTTGCCGAGCTGGTTGGCTGAGAACAAGGTTGATTTGGCCATGAAAAAAAAATTCCATTGGATTTGGCCTTACAAAATTCTCCTGTTCCTTGTGAATGTGATGGCCACACTGTTGATTTCAAGTTCGGTGTTAGTGTTGGTGTTGGTGTTGAGATAACAAAATCAGATCCGCTAGACCAAGCTCCAACCCTGAGCTCAGTCACGATACCAGTGTCATACAGAGGCTGAATTGGTCTGTCTGCCATTTATGTCCGCGAACCCAGCCGAAGTGCGCAGTCTTTGTAATACAACCATGGAATCTGTAGGCAGGCACACATACAGCTGACTTTCTCTGGCCCTTTTCTACCATCCCAAATTCTGTTACGTCCTTGGGAGGACGACCTTGTTGTTTCTTTGCATCCATGATAGAATTAGAAATTACTGTATGATAGATGGTCAACTTATCGTTGAATTTCAGAAAAGATCTCGCGATTGCGTTAGCTACGAACGAGGGTCGGCGGCGCATGTGTTTTTTTGTAGACTCCGTGGACTACGTGTTTTTACCGGGGTGCTTGGACGTGAATGGCAGACGGACAGATTTGGCTACCACACAAGCAGCCGATTTGGCCTCCCGTGAATTTAAGTCAACTTTATCCAAAAGCAAGGGCAGATCATCTTTAGTTCAAAAGTATGTAGGCCCCTACACTATTCAAATTTTTCATTGAAGTTATACCTTAACATCAAAACACATTTTTGTTGTTGTTTCAATCAGTACACAGAGCTCTGCACATTGTAATTCACATTGAAATGTGCAATGATTTGATGGAGACTGACCAAAAGGTTGTAAAACAGTACTCATGAAATAGTGAAAACATTTTTTTAAGGTGCATTGCAAATTTATGATGGGATATACATGTAATGTTGTGTTCCAAAGTGCATGTAAACTGTGATGTCACATGAGTCTATTAAAGATAAACTGTTTCAGTGCCTTTTATAGTGTACCCTTTTGATACCACACTAAAAAATGAGAATATCACATGTTAAGTCTTAATCCGTTGGAGACTGAGTAGAGTTAACTCGTGTTGTATTGAAATCAAATCGTCTCCAATGGGTTAATTTATCACATTGGCACTGTGCAGATTAAAGGTCAGTTTGGCTTTTCAGAACCTCAAGAAATTATTCATTATCTTGCAATACCTTCTGAAAAATTCTACCTCTCAGAAGACATTTTTTTTTTAAGGAAAGTTAATAAGAAGTGAAAAGAAGCAAATGGAGCATGTCACTGTGAACCAACATACATGGATAGTATGTGTTCACAAAACTTTTTTCTGTAAATTGAGTAATTTTTGACTTAGAATCGTATTTTGCCTGGATAGTGCTTGTATGAAAGTTGTACACAGTAACATGGGAGTGAATGATGGGACACAGCAATACAAGCAAGCACAGAACTTAATACAGGGCCCCACACTAATTTAATTTTTGGCTCACTCTTTGAGAAAAGAGCATTATTATTCTCAGATTTTCACCCCAAAATATAAAAAAACACACACACTTATTGGAAACCTTTATTTCTCAATAATTTTAACCATAGCACAGGCACGGCACATTGCATACTACATGTAGACATATGACACACAGATGATGTTTTAAATTCAAGCTATCAAACCAAACAAAATGAAATACACCATACAATAAACAAAATAATAATGATTTTATGAAGTTGGTCTAATGCATTTGGACCCCACATTTATTTCATTGGCCGTATACATGTAGGAGTGTCGCGCAAATTGATTCACATACATGTGGGCTGGCAAGTCTATTACTTTAATTTTACCAGAGAATTTTACTTTATAATGAGTAATTGGATTTCAGTTTATAGACTCCATTTGCATAAAAAATGGAGCAAGATATTCCTACAAGGGCTATCTATGGGAGTTCTGAAATACATCTAATAGCCCCAAGACAGTAGTTCCATCCCTATAATTAGCCACTGTAAAAAGTCAAAGATTCTGCCAACGGTCTATCTTTTCTTTCTCTTTCTCCTCCTTTTTCCTGAGAAGTAGGTCACTGTATACAGTTGAATCCCATTTAATGCAATGACAGTAGGATGACAGCCTCCTTGAGAAGTAGTGGAGCTCTGTATTTATTCATATTCATTCAGAGAAAGAATCCCCACATGCGCTATTAGTGTACAGTAAAGCAGTTGGGAGGTAGCAAATTGTTATAAATTCAAGTCAGCTCATACAGAGATACACTTGTACCAAAAAAAAATCTCTGATAAAATGACTAATTTGCTTGAAAATATTGGTGAGGGCTATAAGTGCAATAACACATAAAAATAATAGGCCCTATACTTTTTATTGAAATAGCACTCATTGATGGGATAGGCCCTACTATTTGTGAGAAAAATTGCACCAGCGACAAGGCAAGAGTTAATCACGTCGAGAAAAAGAATTAGTCTCAGGATACAGGCACATGTCACTGTGTATGTACCTTACAAGCCATACATTGTTGCGAGCTATGTAGAAAACAGACGCAAGAGGGAATGAATTAATGCTGTAATTTGTCACATATCCAACTTGTTCATGCTGCAAGCATTGCTGTTGTCCCTGTTTACGATCGTTTGCATCAATAGAGGGTGCTATCTTATTCTGCTGTAACAGCGGCCCTTTAATTAAGACAGTCGGAGCTGACTGACTGGCTGGAAGAGTAAGAACCTGTACAGTAATCTAGTTACTTTAAAAGACTCTGATCCACACTTGTGGTACTCGTTAGCAATTAAAAAGTCTGTGAATGCAATGATTAATTGCTTTTGTGTGGGAAGGCAGTATTGTCGTCAAGCTTGTTTTATCATGGTTTTATTGTCGCTACCTGTCCTGTGTACTGTCTTTATTGACTCTCAGGCTTAAACAAGTCTTTCATTGTTATAAAAATGATACCATGTCATAAATGAAGTTATTGATCTCGTCAACGGGTTGTAAAAGCTTGCACAGTATTGATATTAGGTGTTATATTGGAATGGGAGATTACACAAATAATGCAGTTGGCTTTATTATGTATGCAAAATTGCAATGTGTCTGATGTTGGTGCATATTGTTGGGTGATCTGTACACCCGGTGTAGTGATAAGATTGAAAGTATCGCCTCCAATTTATGTTCTGGATTTTTGCTGCCACAGCACCAATCTGATTGGGGTGAGTGTGTAGTATAAAAGATGTACGTTTACAATGTGTTATTAAAGGCAAGGTTCACCCTGACATCAAGTTGGTTTTAATAAAAGCAGAACAATGAGAGAAACATATTAATGAAAGTTTGACGAAAATCCATCGAAGAATAACAGAGTTATGAGGTTTCAAAGTTTTAAATTTGTGACGTCACATGCGAGCAGCTCCCCATGTGTCATGTGATATAAATTCCATAAAAGTGCTGTTTTCCCAGAAATTTGAAAATTATTTCACATGTGCATTCAATATATTATCAGAGACATTATTTCATACATGCTTCTATGAAAAAAATAACATTCAATTATCAACCATTAAAAAATGGCAATTTATGGAATTTACGTTACATGTACATGACAATTGTGAGCTGCTCGCATGTGACGTCACAAATTTAAAATTTTGAAACCTCATAACTCTCTTATTCTTTGGTGGAACTTTCATTAATATATAATTTCTCTCATTTTTCTGCTTTTATTAAAATCAACTTGATGTCAGGGTGAACCTTGCCTTTAAAGACATTGTTGAACAATGTGGACACTTGGTTGAAAAAAACATGAGCTAGTATGGGATTGGTGTGTAACTGTGTTTATCAAACATGAAAGCACAATGGTCCACTTGCTGATAAGGTTCACTGTCATCCTTACCGTGTTGTGTACATACAATGTGGACTTCTCAGTATCAAAAACCAGAAAATTTAAATTTGGTTGCCAAGTTTGTGTTTGAACATTGCAGTTATTTTTTTTTCAGAACAAGTGAGATAGGACTACAGCAAACCTGTTTTTCTTGGAACTCACTTTGGACTTTGACTCTTCGAGCTTACAGAATTTGTCTCCTTGTCTTCGTCCAATCACATTTAAAGGCAGTGGATCTCATTTGCAAACATCCCCGTAGACCAGGAAAAGATGACCAATTCCCTTAGGCTATTAATGAAAGGCATGTCTGTGAAATTTGGAGGTCAGTTATTTCCTAGAATTTGAAAATTGCGAAAGAAAAGCAATAGCCATTTAGTGTACGTTCTATGGTAGGAATTTTTTTATTTGCGAGAAAAAAATTCAAATCAGAATCTAACTTTCACTATAATTCCACTAAAACTGAGTTTCTAGCTACTATACCGTATTTTGCTAAAGGTTCCCAGATGGCATTTTTTTCTAAATGCCATTGTAATTACACAATGTTAATTTATAGGCATGCAAAAGAGATCCACTGTCTTTAATGAAACTGATTTGGAATATTTTACGTATTGTAAATATTGAATCACTGCTTCTATAGATTTTTGTTCAGTTGACTAAGTACTTGACTTGTACTTTCATGACACATTGCAATGAATGTCTCATTCTAAAATATACACAGGTGCATAATATGAGAATAAATGTTGGGCACTACACGGACTACAACGTTGGACTTAGAAGGGGACATTTGATTGGATTGTAGGCCTATGTATTATATGTAGGCTAGTATAGGCACAGTACAACAGATCTAATACTTTCACACTTTTCTTTTTGTAGTAAGCCACTGATTCACCCTCAGTGACAGAAGCCAGTTTATCCTTTAAGCTTCCTGTTGTTAAAATACAATGTTATCAATGAAATCCAATTCAAAAAGTGTGCCTGTTGGTGCACCAACCACAGAACTATTATAATTCATTGTGAGCAATCCTTTATTCAATTGTTTACACAAAATATCACTAAATTTTCCATTTTCTTGAATATTTGTGCTTATATACTTCATTCACACTGGAAACTTGTAAAACAATATGTGTGTTGAGTACAGAGATGAATAAATTGTTATTTGGAGAAAATGAAAATTTAATGACATTTTGTGTGTAAACCAAATGGAAGTTTATGAAATAAACAGTATTGCTACTTTATAAATGATCATACATGTAAGAATTCAAAACATAAATTATAACTTTATTGATATTTGTCTAATTTTTCTCAAACTTTCACTAACATGATATAAGGCTTAAAAGTTTGCATGGCGAAATTCACAATTCGATGAGAGGCTTTCGGTACAACCATGTACGTTGGAAAACCCTAAAAACAACATTTTCACTGACATGTTTTGCTCATTTTTCTGCCTGTCTTAATTGAAAGCAACTTGCAATCAGCCTAAAGCTGCACTTTAGAGCCAAAAACTGCATGTAGATGTAGAAAATGTAGTATGTACTGTGTAATCACAACAGAACAATAAAATGCTCCATAAAATTTGTTGTGTGTTGACTGTGTTCTGTGTTGACAGCATGTGCACTCTGAGCATTTCATTGTTATTGTCATACACTACATTGTACATCAATGTACACGGTACTTCCTTTATGATCCCATTGGAAGGAAGACAAGCAAATAAAATAATCTTCAGCTAAAGCCAATTAATTCCATGCCTGAATACAAAACATGAATTCAGATATTCATTATTTGTTTTTCAATAGGCTGACAGTGTTATTACTTAATGGAATTCATGTTAGTGTAATTAGTTGATTAGCTTGTCATTTTACTCATTTAGCTATTGGAGCAGTACATGGCAATGTTATTGTGTTAGCCTCTAGCAATAAGTCCAAATGGAATGCTTGCACAGGGCTCCACACTAATATTTTTTTTTAGTGGCCCGGTCGGGCCACTAAAATCCTTAAAATTCAATTTTTGGTGGCCCGAAATTGAAGTTTGGTGGCCCAAAAAAAACAAGAAAAACATTAAACATTTTGTACATTTAGCTCTTGCATGATATTTTCGTAGAAAAATAGGCTCTCGGGCCTAAAAATTTGTGCCAGACGGCAGGAATCTTTTTTAGATTCTCGCAAAGGAATCCCACGAGAATCCTAGATGCCATGATTGGAAATGATCTGGATTTTCCAGCAAGTATTGTGATAATCTTTTTTTTTCATGCATGTGTATGCCGTAATAAATAAATAAATAAACAAACCTAATGTATGTCATAATTATTTCCATCATCAATAGCCATGTTCAGAAGTTTTAACAATCTGCTTTACATACTTTCCCAGGCAGTCTGGTACATGTACTTGAATTTTCAAACAATTACAGAAGAATACTTGCACGATTAAAAGGTTTGCCCGGAAAGATAATGATAATGTGTGTGTGATGTATGTTTATGTAATCATTCACATGTTATATTAATGTTTGAATTTGTACATGTATAAATCATATCATGTTAAGGATCATTCAGCACCAGTAGGCCTATACTATGCATATTGAGGTAATAAAAATTTCACGAGGTATCCCAAAATGTATCCCTCATATGTGAATGCACACAATTTTTTAATAAACCTAACAAAAAAAGTTGGAACAAAAAAAGTGAAAACAAAAATAATAGCCTAAGCCTGTTGTATTTCAGTGTTTAGGCCATTTCATTCCACAAATTTGCTTAAATTTCATGGTTGTCATTCAAAATCATTTGAGATGATTTTCTCACAAGAAACACTTCTTCTAAAACTTGAAAGTTTAACTTAACAAAGTACTTCATAAAAGGGAACATTTGGAAAACAGACCAGCTTAGCCAGACTGCCCAGCAAGCCAGCTGCATGGACACGGTGTCTGGCCATTCTCTAGGCCGCCAGCCAAGGCTAGATTTCAGTGACTAGGTAGCCTATCGAGGCTGTTTCCAGCTGCTCCAAATTCGCCACTTTTTGACTTAACAGCTCCAAAAAATCAGGTTAGAATATCAGAAACATAATTCCTAACACTCCTGTGACATATTTTTGGTTGAATTTGTCACTTTTAAGTGCAGAAATTTACCACCAAAATCGTAAGTTAGAACTAGAAATCCGATTTTACCACACCATTTAAAACATGTGGGACTAAGCATTCAGTGAGAAGCTAGCTGGCGCGAATTTGCCGATATCTTTGCAACTTGCAGAACTTTGAAAAATGTCATTTTAAACATTCTACTCACCTTCTCTGCTACTTGCAGTAATTCTTTATTGAATTATTTCCAATATTTCTCAAGTTCTTCAGAGAATTTTTGGTGATCTTCATTTTCTTTTCTTGATGCAAGCTTTCTCATTCTGAATTAGTTTGGAGTGCACTGCCTCTAGCTCTGTAATCCGACTTCCCTTCACGGGCCCGCTAATTTTGCGTCTTTGGTGGAAAATCACAATACTAGCAAGAAATTGCCGAATTCTTAGCCAGCCCTTGCTCTGCAAAAATGACCATTTATTTCTTTTACTGATTTGGTATTTTTTAAAGGAAATTCGAGGCTATATAACTGCGGGCAATAAAGATTATATCTAAAGCTGTAAATTTCGCGGGGGCGATTTTTTAATTAATCATTTGAAAATTGCTCCCGATAATTTTCCGACGCCGATTTTACGTGTTCCGTGTTGTTAGGACAGCGCGGCGCGGATCTTTGCTCGCCGATCTTAGGATATTGACACGCAAGATAATCCATTAATTTTTATCACAACAATCACATTGACACTTTGAATTTTTTTTAGTTGCCCGATTGGGCCACCAAAACCTCCGTATTTTGGAATTGTGGTGGCCCGACATCCAAGTTTGGTGGCCCCGGGCCACCGGGCCACCGCTAGTGTCGAGCCCTGGCTTGCATGTACCGTACCGTATCCCTTTTTGATGAAAATTCTTGTGTACACATACTGTAGAAAATATGGATACATGAAGGCCTAAAGGCACTTTTTTTTCATGTGTATGAAAATTGTGGAAAGAGCTTATTTTTTTATTTTTTATTTTTTGTGATGACGGATGTGGTTCACTAGCTCTTTTGAGCTTGGTGAATGTTTTTGTAATGAATTTTGATGTGTGCATCTGCTGAGATACACAGTATGTACCTTAAATGATTATTATTGATCAACTAAAAGTAAAGTAACATACAAAGTGGAAAGGGGATGTTCGTTACAATGACAACATTGAAGTAATTCCGTTTGTCATCCAAATTTACTTTGATCAGTATTCACAGTGAAGCAAAAATAAAGTTTGACTACATCAACACAATAGCATGTTTGCACTATTCCAGGAATAACCATATAGCATATATGTGTCAAATAACCTGGTTTTAATGGGAAATGTTAAACCAAAATGATATACTGTAGTAGTACTCACTCAATAATTCATTTCATTGTACATTTCCTGTTAGGCACTTTACCCAAATTGGGCAAGCTATGGTTGTTTAGGCAGTATCTGCCACAATTGCACATAATATACGTGTATAACAAACTCAGGAACATATAATTAAAAAAAATGAAACATATATTAAATAATCATAGGTGCATGACATTTTTATACATTTTGTGCTCTCATAAGTAATGAGGCCATCAAGTTCTAACACATTTGCTAGGCATGGCCTATTCACACATTGCGCACACAACCCCGACCACTAATCTACATTCGTTGTATCTCTCGATAACACCTGCGTCCAGCAGAAGAGTACGACACCTGTCTCCAGGCTTGGGATGGGTTTATGCTTTTCCCCTGTACCGGGGCTTAGTCTCATTGATTTATCAGCTCTACGCATGCCGCCGAATGAAGTGATTTTTTCCAGCGCTCGCTGCGTACTTTCGCTGTCATCCAGCAAGGCCCGCGGACTCATGTGCTTGACTTGAAACTTGTCACTGAATATGCACTTGGTGATGGTCCAATCGGTTTAAACAGAAAGAAGATGATAATGAAATAGACAGGGGTGCATGATGCCGTTGGCATATCGTTCGCTGCAGTCTAGTTAGAGTTAGATATGAAAGGCGATACCGAAGGCAAGGGTTTGTTTCAGCCTTGGTCAGATAAAATCACAGAACAGTTGAAACCACAAGGTCGCTCATACCTGATGTATGATAACAGTTTGAATTGCTAGATATCAGAAATACATGTATGTCAGCATCGCAGTAATTTTATAGTATATAAAGTGTAGTAAAGTTACATGTACCTTGTAGAGAGTTGCATTAAGTACAATTAATCAAATTGGTCTAAATAGCGGACTCAATTTATTAGAGATATATCTATAAATTTTTTGATGATAACTGCTCACACTTGAAATTTTGATGTCGACCCCAACAAACTAATTACATATGAGTGGCTAGCTGACAAGATACAACCATTTAGGCACACCCGAAAGGATTCACCTGGTCTTTCATCTTATAGACAAATGTGTCTGTACCAAGTCTCATGATTCTCCAGTGAGTTTCCCTTTAAATGTAGGCCATTTTGACTTCCCCATATTCTGACAAACAAAGTAATATACACGCTGCTAAGTACATCATCCTGATTTATGCAAGATTTTTACTACAGTGCTACTTAAATCGTAATTATACATATATCATGATATATCTCCTTGTTGAAGACCGCAAATATTAACACTCTGACTTATTGCAATTACTATAGTACCCTTCAAATGTACCCATATCTTAGTGAATATGCTTGTATATTAGTCTAAAAGTTATGTAATAGTTATACACCGCATACAGCTATGCACGATCGACAGTACTGAGTAAGGATATGTTTCTTATGAATCAGTGAGAGGGAATTGTTTATTAATGACTGAATAAACAATTATTGTCAAACACTTTGATGGTGTGTGGGTGTCAGGGTCGTACGCACAGATATTTGTCAGTCTGAGGTGACTCTCAAATAAATACACAGCCTATTGCATTAGTTGATTAAGAAATATATTGTAGGCACTATTCAATATATTTTAAGTTGCTGTATCAAACTTCCAAGTCTGCATAATGTAGTTTTTTTGATTTGACCAAAAGGGAAAAAATAGGTAAATGCAGGCCAGTACAGTCATTTGCAGTGTTTAAACGGTGAAAAACCTTCAAATTGGCAAAAGTGGAATGATGATGAATTTATGTAAAGAAGAAGAAGGGATCACATATATGAGTTCATATTTTAGGGTGTAAATTTTGGCATGAAATTTTGCAAAAGGTGTAGTACCTATACAATATCTTGCTGTCAGCTTATCTTGGTACTACAGTATGTGTATATCCTCTGAAAAATTAGGCATAGGGTCTTTCTCGATATTGAACTAATTTACAGCAGGGCTCGACACTAGCACTTGCCCGCTTGCCCGGGGCAAGTAAATTTTCATGTGGGGCAAGTAAATTTTCATGTGGGGCAAGTAAAAACTCAAAATGTTAAACTTTACTTGCCCGATTGGGCAAGTAAAATTTTCACCATGAAATAAGCAAAATATGTCCATAAACAACAAGAATATGTCTAAAATTTTGTGTTCAGGACTATTTCAACATTATTTCGTTGATTGTATTCAATTTTATGACTCAACTTCATAAATCACACCGATTGTAACCCCCAGAATTAAAATAATAAATGTCCAATGCTATAAAAAGCCTTATTGTTTAAATTTAGTGAGAAATCATTTTAATGTTTTTGTTTATTGTTTATCGGGCAAGTAAATCTTTCATTCGGGCAAGTAAAA
>JZLH01S0627436.1:0-13393 GCA_001188425.1 Eucidaris tribuloides | reverse complement strand
CAGGACAACCTTGCATCCAAGAGCAGCAAATTTACGAGCGAATCCACGACCAATTCCGCTACCGGCTCCAGTGATGAGCATGACCTCACCTTCAAGAGACTTAGTGCGCATGCTCAATGGAGTCAGCCATATTAGAGTGGATCTTAGCACTTCAAAGACTACTTGGAGTAGCAGAAGTATTGTACTCCAAAGGAATTCCAGCACCAAACCCAGCATATCGATTCTAAGATTATTCAATAAATTGAACAAAATGGCTCGGCCGGGCCAGAGTATCGATCTTTCAGCACGGCGCGCCAACGGCGCGCCGAAACTTCGCCGCTTTGTAGTTCCAGAGCATAGCATTTTGAGGTTTTCTGAAGCCTTAGCTCCAGTTCCGGAGACCCCACTTTTCGCTCAAGCCCGTTCCAGAGCCCCCAATTTTTGACTTCGGTGTGGCACATAGGTATCACATTGTAAGTCGAGTGCCCCCCCCCCGTGGTGCCCCCCGGGTGCCCCCCCCCCGCGGGGGTCTCTCGTAGACAACTAGAATTATGCGATAAGGAGAATTCCCAAGAGTAACAACAACAACTACTTCTACTCGTATACTACTCCTACTACTACTCCTACTACTGCTACAATTACTACTACCTCTACTACTACTTGCTACCTTTAAGATATTATTACTACTACTACCACTAATACTACTATACTACTACTACTACTACTACTACTACTACTACTTCTACTACTACTTCTACTACTACTACTATTACTACTACTACTCCTACTACTACTACTACTACTACTACTACTACTTCTACTACTACTACTACTACTACTACTACTACTGCTAGTTCTGTTGCTGCTATTACTACTACATGTAATACTCCTACATGTAATACTACATGCTTCTTCTAAAACACTAATTACTACTATTACCACTACTAGAAGTAGTAGTAGTAGTACTATTACTGCTGCTTCTGCTGTTGCTATTACTGACTATGTACTACTTTCTACGTACTACTACTACTACTACTACTACTACTATAACTACTACTACTACTACTCCTACTTACTACTGCTTACTTACTGCTACTACTGCTTACTACTACTACTACTCTTATACTTTAACTACTACTACCTACTGCTTTTTAAAATATTAATGTTACCACTACTACTACTACTACTACTACTACTACTACTACAGCCACCTAAATGGAACTAAGATAGCAAGAAATAGCACCGATGGTTCAATTCCAGTTAGATTTATAAGCATTAGAATATAATTTATTTTGATAAATTACAGCCACATTAGATACGAATAAACATTAATCCACATCCCCCAAATCAAATAACATAACATAAATCATACCTTGATCCCACGTTACGTTCACAGAAACTGCCTGGCGTTTTCCAATAGTGCACCTTCCCAATTCGCGGAAGAGTTCATATTGCAGACAGAACAACCATCCTTTATAATTATAAACTGGAGTGGCGGACGTTATTTCTCAAGGTCAGACAGTGTCTTTGTTATTACGTACGATAGTAGTGGTGATGTAATTGATAAGTAATTCATTAATCGTGTATAGCTTGTTCATGATCAGACATCACCTGTGCATGACGTAGCATGGCTCCTCGTCGATTAGTAAAGTGTCAAACTCCAACATTGATAAAGATATACTATAAACATAATTATTCGGCGGTAAAGTGAAACAAGCGAACCTGCTTGCTTTATAATTATGTTACGTCCAATCTTGATAGACTTGAATTTGAGCTGTAAATAATGTGTCATTGCGATTTAGTATTTATTTCGTGTAATATATATTTAGCTAGGAACTATTTTCGAATAGGTACTAATTGCAGTTATGATTTTTCTTTCATTTTCCGTATGAGAAATTGAAAACAACATTCGGGTCTAAACTGTCATATTGATGATGAATTATTAAATTTCTTTACAGTAAATTGCTTGTAATGTGACAATTATTGGCTTATTTCACATGAAATCAAAATATTGTGATCTTTTGAGTCCTTTTTATAAGTATGTTAGGCAGAAATATGGATTAAGAGTTTTTTTGTCAAGATAGAGGCAATTTAGTGTTAACGACATTCTGCTTAGAGCACTTGGTAACGACATTATGCCATGCGCACTACTGATTAAGATTAGGTAGTATATTGCTGTAGATATTTCAACAGGAAGAAAAAACAACAAGTATATCATTTAAGTAAAATAAGTATAGATTCTTAATCTTATCTAATCTATATAAATATCATGTGCACCGTCTGTTAAGCAGTCAAACAGGAATAGCATGAAAACCAGTGTTTGAACAATAAGAAGAGGGTTACAAACTGTACTCTACCTTAGAATAAACAATTGTGTCTTCCTTTTTCTAATATATATTTGTTGTTGGTGGTGTTTTTCTTTTTTCTTTTTTCTTTTTTTTTTGGGGGGGGGGGGTTGTAGATTAACAATTCTAACGACATGGCCATGTTTAATATATACTGGCTCCGGCGCGGTTCTAGAGCGGAAATTGTAGGGGGGGGGGCTACTGGGGGCTTGACGGAAACAAGCGCGGGAGGGTGTGGAAGGAGGATGCCCCCTCCGACGGTAAGAACGTTTTGAAAATACGCATGGAAAAGACGTAACTCTAGGCATGGTAATTATTTTAAAGGTTAATTATATGAAGGTCATTATGGATGGTAGTCAGGTTTAAAAAAAAAAAGATGTAGAGGAAGTAAGTGAAAAAGTATAAGTGGGGAGTCACACTTGCGAGGGAGCAAAGCGACCGAGCGGGGAGGGTGTGGGAGGGGGGATACCCCCTCCCATGCTCGGAACTTTTTTGAAAATACGTATAGAAAAGACATGGTAACTGCATCAAGATTAGGGATTGGGTAGTCAAGCTTGCGAGGAAGTGAAGCAACCGAGCGTGGGAAGGTGTGGGAGGGGATACCCTCTACCACGTTAGGAAAATTTTTCAAAAAACGCAAATAAAAGACGTGATTCTAGGCAGGGAAAATACATATTTAAATGAATATTTTATAATGATTATTATGGATTGTCACGTTTTCAAACAAATGTGCAGGAAACCTTGAAAAACTGCAATTGGGTGAAGACATACTTGCGAGGGAGCGAAGCAGGCGAGCGGGGAAGGGTGTGGGAAGGGATATCCCCTCCCACGGTATAACTTTTTGAAGATACGCATCGAAAAGATGTGTTTCTATGCATGGTAAATACATATTTCATTGGTATATTTTATTAAGATTAGAAATTGGGTAGTCATACTTGTGAGGGACCGAAGCAACCCAGCGGGGGAGGGTGTGGGTGGGGGATACGCAATCCCACGGCCACGGTAGGAACTTTATGAAAATACACATGGAAAATAAATGATTCTGATAAAAAACATATTTTAAAGGTATATTTTAAGAATACTAGGACGGATTGTCGTTTTTCAAAACGATGTTGAAGAAGCCGTCAAAAACTGTAATTGGGAAGTCAAACTTGAGAGGAAGCGATGTGGGGGAGGGTGTGGGAGGGGGATACCCCCTCCCACGGTAGCAACTTTTTGAAAATACGGATAGAAAAGATGAATTTCTAGGCATGGAAAAGACATATTGTAAAGGTTTATTTTACGAAGATTATTAGGAATTGCAATCAGGATTTCAAGAAGATGTACAGTGGAGGATCTAGCTTTTGATAGGGGGATAAGCAAAAAAAATGTGTGCCCGAAAATGTGAAAACAGCATATGTTAGCGCGCGAAGCGCGCCGAAAATTTGAAAATATCATAATTATGTTTGCGTGCGAAGAAAAAAAATAATTGCTGGAAGAAAAGAACGGACTTGATTAGCAGGAATTTACATAATCTAATAGAAGAAAATCAAGAAATGAAGGCGACGGCTTCACATCACTTGTTTGTTTTGAATCTGGGGGGGGGGGGCGACCGTTCCCCCATCCCCCCCCCTTGGCTACGCCACGCAATCTATCCATGTCATTGCATACATGTAACTGGTGTATTCACTCTGAGCATGCATGGAGGTAAGCTTTTCCATTTTTATGATCCGATCATTACCCAGCTTTTTTGTTCAATAATTCGGAATTTTAAACAAATCCGAAGTGAGAAAAATGCATTTGTGTGTGTGTGTCCGGGAGGTAGGCGTGTTGGGGTTGGGGGTAGTCTCTGAGGTACGATCTGATGCGAATAGATAGGAACTATCATCACCTGCAGCTGCAGGTGCGTAACATGGCAAGAAACTCTTGCTTAAAAAAAAATCGAAGTTAAATTTTCATCTTATTGTTATTATTATTATTATCATCATCATCATCATCATCATCATCATCATCTTCATCACCATCATCTTCATCACCACCATCATCATCATCATCACCATCATCATCATCATCTTCATCACCACCATCATCATCATCATCACCATCATCATCATCATCATCATCATCATCATCATCATCATCATCATGGGATGCACAGCTACAGACCTAACGTTCAATGACGCTGTGGTCATATCCAGACGCGAAATAACGCATTAATTATTGGGAGCAGCCTTAAAGGCAAGGTTCACCCTGACATCAAGTTGGTTTTTATAAAAGCAGTACAATGAGAGAAACATATTAATGAAAGTTTGGCGAAAATCCACCAAAGAATAACCGAGTTATGAGGTTTCAAAGTTTTAAATTTGTGACGTCACATGCGAGCAGCTCCCCATATGTCATGTGATATAAATTCCATAAAAGTCCCGTTTTCTCAGAATTTTGAAAATGATTTTACCTGCGCATTCAATATATTATCAGAAATATTATTTCACTTATGCTTCTTTGAAAAAACACCATTCAATTATCATGAACCATTAAGAAATGACAATTTATGGAATTTATATTACATGACATATGAGGAGCTGCTCCCATGTGACGTCACAAATTTATAACTTTGAAACCTCATAACTTTCTTATTCTTTGATGGATTTTCGCCAAACTTGTATTAATATGTTTCTCTCGTCGTTCTGCTTTTATTAAAACCAACTTGATATCAGGGTGAACCTTGCCTTTAAGGGTTAGTAGCGAAGTAATGACAAGGGGTAAATTGTCCTAGGGAGAAAAGAGTGCATATGTCTGTCTGTTCTGGATTCTATGATGCGGTATGCATCTGATGTGAAGTGTCGACTTGATGATTTGAGTTTCTGAAATGGAGTTTACACGTAGGAAATGGTGATTCTTTCTTGTGTATTAAATACAATTGGCTTAATCTGGCCTGAAGTCGTCAATCAGCCAGATTTTCCCCACTGTAGTTGTTCTAACATTTTGTAGACACTGGACTTCTGACGGTAATCGTTGACCACACAACGGGCAGCCCTCCTTTTGAAGGTTGTCTAACATTTGTACTTATTCTGATAGGGATCTGTGACAACGGAACCATATAAAAGTCATGTAATATAAATTCCATAAATTTACATTTTTTTAAATGGTGCATGATAATTGACTTTTTTTCCATAAGAAGCGTGTATGAAGTAATGTTTCTGGTTATGAATGTATTATGGTAGATTTTCTGAGAAAATGACACTTCATTTAAATTGTTATTACACGACAAATAGGGGAGGTTTTCGCATGGGACGTCACAAATTTAAACTGTAAATATTCATAATTCTGCTATTCTTTGATGGATTTTCTCCAAACCATCGTTAGAAAGTTTTTCTCATTTTTATACTTCTATTAAATTAACATGACGTCAGGGTAGACTTCCTCTTTAACGTAGGTTTGGAATTCCCCTTGAAATTAAGATGTGATTATACAGTGTGTCCCAGAAAAAAGGAAACCGAGATTGATGAAGATTTTTTTATATGTTAATAACAAATATGACAAACAAATTGTACATAGTTGGAAAGCAGATTTTCTCTTCTTTAATTTGATACCAGTCGCAAAGATATCCATTTGCGCATAAATGAGCAAAGACAATCAGAAGGGACATAGGTATAAAATCATTTACACGAGCAAATTTGAAATTCAAACGGTGACGCTTGAATGTATTCAGAATATCTACGATATTGGAGGACATTATTAACATTAAAAAGCCTATATTTTTATCTTCGTTCGTATGAAGTCATGTGTCGTATGGTGGGGCCCCTTTCCGTTACAGGCACCAAAATTAAGCACTTTGTCACTTCTTGCTTTTGAACCAATAAAACTCAAAAAGTACTAATCAGAAACCAACAAAAGTATACATTTTCTGAAAGCTTATACTTCAGAGAATCTCAATCGGCCAAGGTCAAGTTGCTATACAGGGTGTGTAAAAAAAATAAGGGTAATATCACAAAAAATATATATTTTTGTGATATTGATGACAACTCATTGCACTTGTCAGTATTAAGTCATGGCTCAAAATTGATGTCATGGTGTGAAGGAGCACACTTTCAGCTTTAAGAAAATGTATGGTTTTACTACTTTTCGAATTTTAGATGTAGTGATACAGGGTGTGGCAAAATATGTTTAAAATTATGTTGCGATTTGTTACAATAACATTAATTACACTAATTAAACAAACAGTTTACTAAACCTAATTAACATATTTTAGAGATTAATTAGTAGAATATTGTTTAATAAATGAATCAGTAGAGTGTATTTAAAAATTTCAACCAAAATGTAGCCCTGAAGTGAACATACATGTGTGTACTTACATTCAGTACTTTCATGCTTCATAATGTGTACAAGTCAATGGCAAGCATAAGCTACACCATTCATTAATTAAGTAAAATAGTAAAAAGAAAAGAGTGTACATGAATTTGTAATTTTCCCTTAGGGTTTGTACAGCTCCTCCACCGCTTATCCACCAGATTTGCCATCGTTGACATTTTTGCATTTTTCACAAATTAAACAAAGTGTCATACAAGATTGTTACTCAGATTTCAAAAGCTGAGTAATTTTGCTGTAGAATGAGCCCAAAACTTCATCATAATTGGATAAAAAAAATAGCGCTTATGGGACAACAATGTTGAATGAAGAAGAGGACTAAAAAATGTAAACACCAAATCAGGGTATTTGGGGGCGTCCCAAACCATTTTTTTTTTACATACACATGACCATGATACCTCATTTATGAAAAAGGAGCGCATGCTATGAGTGAGAAAAGACAATTTGAAATGATGCTTGTTTTCAGAAATGTTCCAAAATGCATTCATTAACTCTGCTTTCTGGATTTGGCAACCAGCAACAAAGAAATTACCTCGCTAACAAGATTCGAGCCTATTGTTGTGCTCGAAGCAAGATATTGTGTGAAGTCAGATGTGAGTGAATCTATTGTTCACTTTGCCTGAAAAGCGTAAAATGTATTCATACTGAAAATCACGCTAAAACAGGCATGTTTTAATTTTACTTGTTCTCCGTCATTCGTTATTCATTTTTTACGCATGAGGTGTCAGATAAAAAAAGAAATTCTGACTATTCATGTCATGCTTTTATTTCTTAAAAATAATTATATTTACTACCCCGAAAATGCACTCAAACATGGAATTTGTGCGTGCAAATGAAATTTTGGTGGCATCAATATTCATTGTTTTAACTCAATCATGCGTGAGCAATGAATAATATGTTTTGTATCAAAGGAAAGAAGGGAAACACAGCTTTACAAAGATACCTAATTCATCTACGTTATTGTTCATTATGATGGAATATTTTTGCCATGAAATCCGGTTTCCTTTTTTTCTGGGACACACTGTATTGCAAGAAGTCATGTGCTTTATGCAATTGGCTTATAAACTCCAACCTTTATCCTTATGAAACATGCCACCAAAATCAACATTCCTAGACTGAATTCAGATCGATGTCCTCCGCATACGTTGGACATTTTAATCCTGGGATTAGGCCAAGTGAAATACTTTCTGGCCTTGCACTGTGCCGTAAATGCCTTTCACCGTGCCGTAAATTAAATATTTGGACACCTCACTCAATGACCCGAATTGACTTAACCAGGAGAAATGCAAAAGTAAATACTGCCAATGCTCTTCACCCCCTTTTTCCACTGGCTAGTGTTTTGTTCAACATTAATGTTGGACAATGTTAGAGGGATCTACGTGAACCTTTTTCAGCATTCCGTGGTCAGCTTATCAGATTTAATATAAGACGTGATCAGAGAGTGACTAGAGGGTATCGATCGCCGATTACGTGCAATATGGAATTGACTTTTGTGCCAGAAGTACAAAGTTTATCACTTAAACTTCTCGTGTGTTCAGTACTGATGATAGTCGGATCGTCCTTATCTTCGGGCCAGACGCCAACAACTCTTTCCATCGACAATGTAACAAGTACGTACACACATATTTTTTTCTTGTTCTGCGGAGTCAAATTTGACTTGAAATTGATTCAGCTGATGGGAATCTACTCTATTCTGGGTGAAAGTGACTTGGATTTCTGAGTTACTTTTACTCAAATTGATTCGAATCTGAATTGACGACACACCATTCCGAATCAAGTTAATTCGGAAATCCGAGTACAGGCCACCGCACACTATACGATTTTCCGTCGCACGACTCACCTACTTGGATCCGAAATTAAGAACAAAGCTTATGTTTCGTACACGCTGATTTATTTCCGGGATTTATTTCAGATACAAATAGGTAAGTCGTGCGACGGAAAATCGCATAGTATACGGTGGCCTTTACATTAACTCGGATTTGAGTACACCCTCAGCTCCATTTCGAGTCAAAATGACTCCGCAGAAATAATTGTCTATATCATTAACCCTTTGCGTGCCACTCACGAATGTGTACTAACAATTCAAAAACGTGGTGTTAGATTTAACACCAGGGATGGTGTTTCATATATGCACACACCTGAATGGTACAGCATCCTTATTGTTATAAAGGTAATACTCTGGCGTTTAACATTCTGGTGTTTAAATAATACTCATTCTGTGATTATTCAATACCAAATTTATTTGTAGTCTCCTCATGGGGTGAGAATTTGTATTACTTTATCGTTTTATCGTTCTTACCTTTTAATATGAGTATCCCGTTAAATGGTGTTTACCAGTTTATCACGTTACCCGTTTATGCGGAGACCTCAGAAGGTTTTTTTTTCCTTTTTTTTTTGTTCTGTTGACGTAAAAAAACATCCCGCATTTTTTAGACGGCTCCTCACAATCCAAGCATAGCTTTTTAGAGGACCTTCATTTCCATTAATCATATAATTGTTTTCTTTGTTCAAATTTTTGGTTCAAATTTTAGTTTGTGCTAAAAATAATCATGTACAGTACAAAGACGTCAGCCATGTATGTCTTATTTCTGTTGTGTATTTTGTTTGTTATTATGTTTAAATGGTTTACATGTAATTGTGTGTATTTATGTAACTAATATTTGTATCTGTTTATACGTGGAAGTGAAAAATATATATATCAATTAATCAAAATCAAATCAAATGAACTATATTGCACACTACCACGAGTATCAAATCTAACATCCCAGATTTTGCAATGAAAGTGGTATGTTGACTTTCCTTTTTTATCACGGTAAAATTCATGTGTGTGTGTGTGTGTGTGTGTGTGTGTGTGTGTGTGTGTGTGTGTGTGTGTGTGTGTGTGTGTGTGTGTGTGTGTGTGTGTGTGTGTGTGTGTGTGTGTGTGTGTGTGTGTGTGTGTGTGTGTGTGTTTCACGTGTGTGTCTGTCTTTGTATGTGTGTATGTCGTCGCAATGTTTAACAATGGGTGTTTCTCACTTTTGTGACTACGCAAACAAAATGGCTTGCATAACAGTATAAGTTTACTCATCGCAATCATGTTTGGACTTTCTCTTTTAAATTAACCCGCCCAAGGTCACCCCATGTTTAATTAATGTATTGTCGACGGCCTAACCGACGGCTTAAAATCAAAGGCATTTCTGTGATGTAAGAATAATACTCGTGTCAGCATATAGCTGTCCCTGTCTCTCAGAATCAGCAACATACGTGTATATACTCGGGACAGAAAGATCGTATAGAATGAACAAAATAATGACATAGAGCCTACCCCTGCTCAGCAAAGAGCTGATAGGTAAACGTATCCATTTAAATATCGATTGTATGATCGATAGATTGATAGATTACTCACTTGAAAGCTAGATAGACAGACAGACAGACAGACAGACAGACAGGCAGATTGATTACTTATTTGATCAATGGTTACTGGGTTGCTTGCTTGCTTGCTTGAATGGGTGATTGCAATTATCAAATAAACATATATCCACCAGAAAATAACAAAATGCATTGCTATGAGCACCGGTTCAGCATTCATTTGTATGGGGGTACGTGGATTGTGTTTAATGATGTTATGGTTTTTAATGAAGTGTTTTGTGGTGTTTTCACATTTTGTTTTTAATATGAAATGATATTTATGTGGGTAAGTGTGAAATCATCATTGCGTTTGAGTTTTATTGGGATTCTGACAATTTTCCAAGGTCCCCCTCCTCACTGATCAACACAAGACATTCCACTAAAGCCATTACACCATCATTAAACACAATTCACTCTCCATACAACTGTACGCTGAACTGGTGTGCATTTTTGCAGCTTTTCACTTGTGACTTTCCCCTTATTAAAATGTCTTGCAAATTTCATAAATCCATAATATGACAAATGAGGTATCATTGTAACGGGAAACATACAGTTTTTCAATGATACCAATATCGAATATAAAATTATTCTATAATACCAAGAGAGATATCAACGCTCAAAGTTGAGTGTGTATCAAAACAACAGTAGACAGTTAGAGAAAAAAATATTCAAAAAAATCGTGATTTTGCGATAATTTTTTTACGAATATTTTACCTTCGTCCTAAGCTATCTGCTGACACTGTTGGTACTGAAAGTATTTCGCTCATGAGTGAGCACAACCCGCGTTTGTGCAATCAGTCAAAAAATGCATTTGCGCACAGAATTGTGTCCTTATAGTCAATGTTTGATGCCTTACAGAGCGATACTGCAGAAGCATCAATTGATGTGCACAAGTATTTAATCCTCGGCACGCTCAGAAAAGAGTCCAATATCAATTATGTCACAAGAAAGACAAAAATGAAACAATGATTCAGATATAACCCACTCACCCCCTACAAAAGAAGAAAATGTCATTTTCTTTTAATTCACAGTTCATCTTGCAAACATAACATTTTATTCTTTTTAAGGGGGTATATCTAAATCATTGCTTCATTTTTTTTTATATATTACCCCTTCTCTGAGCATGCTGAGGATTGAATACTTGTGCACATCAGTTGAGAGCTTCTACAGCACTGGTCTACGAGTCATTAAACATTGACTATAAGAACACAATTCTGTGTGCAAATGCATTTTTGGCCGATGGGACAAAAGCGGGTTGTGCTCACTCATGTGTGAAATACTTTCAATACCAACAGGGTCATCAGATAGGTTAGGTCTAAGGTAAAATATTCATGTCAAAAATAACGTCTTGATCATGAAATTTTTGTGTAATATTTTTTTCTAAGTGTGTACTCTTTTTTAATACACACTGTATAATGACGTAACTGAAACGCACTGATACAAGTTCTTTGTGCTAGTTGAGGTAAAATTTTACGGTGTTTTTGTATGACCATTAATCGAATTATGTCTGAATCGCCAGTTACGAGATTGCTTTTGAATTTGCTGTGATATTGTTCGATTCACACCAAATCAGCCGGATGTGACACGCATCATGGAACTTGCAGAATCTCAGAGCCATTAATGGAGTTAAAGTGATACCCTTTCTCGTTAATACATCTCAAATTGGAGTTGGTGATAGATACGAATATCATGTGATCACAAAAATGGAATGTCAATATAATGTACTAGTAAGATTGTTTTATAATTTTGACTTTTGACGCTTCACGATCCTATTTCTCTCCAGATTTACCACTATCGTTTTCCACTATACCGGACGTTCAAGCTATTTTGGAAGAACTTGGTCTTGAAAACTTTGCAGATCTCTTGCCGCTTTTTCAGAACGATGACGCAATATTGGTATGTGTTGGTATTGGTATCTAATGCACATCGTTCTGTTCTTATTCTGCATTTTTCATTTTGTTAAAAGGGTGTATATTGTGTTACCGTCAAATCACTTGAAATCGGTGATCGTTGGTCTGCTGGGCGTTGTAAATAAGCAGTTGGAATGTTAACGCGTTTTACACCATCTTGCAATAATAGCAATTCAACAAGAAAAGAGAGAGAGGCGGAAAATAAGAAGGGACATGTGGAGTAGAAAAAAATAATAATGATAAAGTACAGGCGTATACGTGAGCCAAAAAGGGCGGTATTGCACACTACCTCGACAGTAGAAAAATAATGAATGCTAAAGAGAAAAGTGAAATCTATATCTGAAGACCTTCTGATTTACTTCGAACCACCAAATACATGTATATTAATCGGCAGTCTTTTCTGGTTATAATTTTTTTACACCGATAAATCCACAACCAATGGAAGTATCACTACACGTGTTAATAATATTATTTTTCCCCTACTTACCTATCAGGCAGTAGTCGCCATTTTGAATAATCTCACTCAAGCCAGAGTTGAAGATATTGAGGGCACAGTCAACTATTTCCTCAATGGTCTCGAAATATCGGAGACGTGCGCCGACCATTTGGCGATGTATCTGGACGATATTACCAGCGAGGTTCCGTATGCCAGGAAAAGTAAATATCAAGCATTTATAGGGAAGAGAAGCTTGCTATTCAATGTTTCTCCTTCTTTTTTCTTCTTTTTCTTCAGGGTCTTCATCATCATCTTCTTCTTCTTCTTCTTCTTCTTCTTCTTCTTCTTCTTCTTCTTCTTCTTCTTCTTCTTCTTTCTTTTTCTTTCTTCTTCTTCTTTCTTCTTCTTCTTCTTCTTCTTCTTCTTCTCCTCCTTCGTTTCTTCTTCTTCTTCTTCTTCTTCTTCTTCTTCTTCTTCTTCTTCTTCTCCTCCTTCATTTTCCTCTTCTCTCGTAAGGATTTTACCATTGTTCACCCGAATCTAATTACACGAATTTAGTCTGTTTAATTCTGTCATCATTTCTTTCTTCCTTTTCCCCAACTTCATTAATCTTAATTGCCTCAATATATACGCCACATGCTGATTATGGTACTAATGATGCAAACAATGGTAACGATCTTGATGATGACAACCGTGCAACGATGAATATGACAATGATAAAGAGGAGGAAGAGGAAGAATAGAATACATTGTTGGTAATGATATTAGTGGAGAAGGTAATGATAAAGTACAGGGATGATGGCAAAGATAATGATAATGATAATGATAATGATAAAGACACTGGCAATTCTCGTTAACTTCCCCCTCCTCCTCCTCTTTCCCCTCCTCTTCCTCCCCTACCTCCTTCCCCTCCTCCTCCCATACCTCCTTCCCCTCCTCCTCCCCTACCTCCTTCCCCCTCCTTATCATCATCACCATTGAAATGTT
>JZLH01S0627433.1:6141-39575 GCA_001188425.1 Eucidaris tribuloides | reverse complement strand
CTAGCGCACCTCACTTTTTTATTTTTCAAAATTACTTCCTCATGCTCGACCGTCCAGGCAACATTTTTCCCCATTTTTATGCAACTTTCTGTATGTTTCATTATCTAATATTATTGAATATTGATATGATTCATTTAATGATTCATTCTTATAAATGCAAACGATGACTTGGATGATACTTAAGGATCACTGTGCACGTTTCTTTTAGGTTAAGATGAAACTCTATCTCAGGCTTAGACAAAGTGGTCTAAGAAACAAACGTCTGTAAGCATTTATTGCACTATACATAAAGATATAATCACATGAGATAAATCTTATCAATCTGTGGCCATACACTGTAATAACTACTGTAATATATCTGAAGCGTCGGTCCACTTCACGCATCCCTCAATATCCATTTATTAAGCCCAATTCTTAATCATTATGTAAGAGTGAGATAGAACATCCGTGTGTCTGGGTGATTTCTCTTGCTTTTTCTCGCATTGTAAACACAAATGACATCAACTACTGTACGTTGTTTATTTGGAGATTTATAACAATTATCAATACTGTGTCAACGCGTTTATTGAGAGGTGTTCACGCGTTTATTGCAAAGTGTTCAAGCGGCAGAGAATCAATATTTCAGGAGGTATAAATATGACCGCTTTTATACTTGAACTCTTCGGGACAAAAAGGACAGTGAACGGCGTTGTGTGTACACATACATCAAGCAAACTAACGAAGCACCTGTACCCTATCGTTGCGTATTGTGATCTATAAATGGAATTAAAAATTAAGACACTTAACGATGCCGCTTGTGTATAGCTACTTCAGACTTGATCTTATTTGAAACGAGGTATTAAACTGACCCCTTGACATTATAGATGGCATTTCAGAGTGATGAAATGATTAATTAAGCTTGTAAGTGATTGATTTTTATTTTCATTTTTAGATATTAGTGTTATTCTGCCTAGATAGTATACATGTACGTATTCTTTTTGTATTTTAAACTTTCATAAAGCTTTTATAAAGCTCTATGCCAGCTTGAAGGGAAATGGCGAGAGTGAAAGTAAAGTAAATATCTATGACAAAATGCTTCCAGAATTTTTAAGGTTTGTGCTATGAAAATTTCATAATCATACATTTCCACTGTTGTAGAATTGTTATTAGAAAAGGCTCTGATTGTAAAATTTACTGTGTAGTTTTCCATGCGAACAATTTCTATCAGGGCTGAAGATTAATTCGATACTGGTAACTGAATGCATATTTCTCCCCAAGTAAACACATTCAGGACAAATCCTTTCAACGTAAATATACACACTAGCCAGTGTATACATTGGTATGTTTAAACTCATTTGCTTCTTGAGGCATTTTTAAAAAAATACTTCTGTCAATCATGTCACTGCCCTTTAAAGGATTGGTACGCATTTATTAATAATCACTTATGAAATTAAGATGGAATTAAATCCTAAACACCCCCTCTACTGAATTAATTTACAATGCAGATGTATTTGACATTAATAGCAGGTATTTACTCCAGTACTTCATACATTAAACATTTATTATTTTACGTTCAAAACCTTTATATAGCTTGCGTCAGTTTAAGGAGAGATTGGGTTGAGTATGCATTTTCCAATAATCACTTATGATATCAAGATGAAATGAATTCCTAAGCATCCCACTTTTCTGCATTTATTTTTAATTTTCCAGATGTATTTGACATTAATAGCGGGTATTTTACTTCAGTACTTCACAAGATGGGTGACGTCAGCCAGCATACCACTCGTTTACACCACCACATCAGATGCACCATCCACAGTTCTATCACGATTACAAGACACAGTGCCTCTAAACACCTCACCTTCACTTAGTACAGGTAAGAAAGATGTTCAGTGTGATGGCTTTTTCTCTTACTCCTCCTCCTCCTCCTCCTCCTCCTCCTTCTTCTTCTTCTTCTTCTTCTTCTCCTCCTCCTTCTTCTTCTCTTTCTTCTTCTTTCTTTTTCCCATCCTTTCTTCCTTTTCACTATCTCCCCTCATCATCATCATCTTCATCTTCTTCTTCTTCATCATCATCATCATCATCATCATCATCATCATCATCATTATTATTATTTTCTTCATCTTCGTCTTCATCTTAACATTCTTCTTCATCTTCTTGATCATCTTCTTTTTCATGATTGTTTTCTTCTATATCTTCTTCATCTTCTTCTCCATCCTTTTCTTTTTCTCCTCCTTCTCCGTGTCCCTTTTAGCTCCTCCTCCTCCCTTTTCTTCTTCTCCTCCTTCGCCGTGTCCCTTTTACCTCCTCCTCCTCCTCCCTTTTCTTCTTCTTCGCCTTCATCTTCACCATTATCTCCTCCTCCTTCTTCAGCTTGTGATGTAAAGACTTCTTCTTCGCCTTCATCTTCACCATTATCTCCTCCTCCTTCTTCAGCTTGTGATGTAAAGACTCACCCTGAAGATTATTGCCGTGTAGTGTAGGTTTTGATGGAACTGTGCCATTGCATAGGGTTTCTACCCTTCTCTTCACGAAAAGTGTGCAGTGTGTGTTTTTAAACCGGCATAGGTTGTGACTCTCATTTTCATATCCATTTCTCTTTTATCCTGTAATGATAAGTATGTTTTTGCGTCTCGTCATTGTAAATTTTGAATATTTAAAACATATTGGATCAAATGAAGGATATTAAAAATGATCAAACAAATCTTCCGAGTTTGTTATCGGATTAACATTAATTCAGCCTTGTTATGTTTGTTGGTATTGCGTTCAATTTTCTTTTGAGCATTTCAAATTGACTTATAGCGAAATGCTAATCCAGAAGTTGAACAGACGTCTAAGAATTTCCTTGGATCAATAAATCTCACTCATATTAAAGCCACCCGATACACGTCATCACTTCACAACGCTAGTCACACACAGACAGAAAGATAGAGAGAGATAAAGAGAAATACAGAGAGATACATACACACAGACATACAGGCACATAGACACACACACACATACAAACAGATACAAAAATGGAGATACAAGAAATAAAATCCATCAAACCAACCAACCAACCAACCAACCAACCAGCAAAACAAACAAAATGCATCCGAAAATTCTAGTCCATGAATCTTAAAAGTGATTATAAAAACACAAAATAAATGTACATGTAACAAGAAAAATTGACGAACGCATGATAATTTATAATAATATCTCAACACAAGACTGCAGGTGTTTGTCGAAGTGATACTTCCTGTAGAGATTGTCCAAGCAGTAGCTTCATTGACGAAGTATGTGTACCGTGTCAGAGCTTATACTAACATCCAAGGACGATAATCTAAATTTGAAACATGTTCGAGAAGGCGTTAGCACTGTGGATTATCCAGCTTGGATACTGGATCAAGTATTGAGGCACATTAGTTTGTTGTTTAACTCCCGCGCCAAACTTTCACCATGACTAACATTGACCCATATACGCGGTTGCTCATTTATCAAAGGCAGACATATCCGGCAACTAACAGGAATAAGTTAAGAAAGATTTTGGGATAACTGTCCGTTCTTGCCAACCAATCAAATCGCACGTGCGCTGGCCTTGAGGTGACCTGGCGTTACTGATGCATTGCGCCCGATGCGTCGTATTAATCTATGCACTCTTTGAATCAATAAGCTCCTCCTCCTGTAGCTGTTTCAGCGATCTTCTTCTATGGAGAAATTTCGCGCAGACGTAAAATTAACAGAAATTTACTAATTGATAATTTACTACTAATTAATAATAATAATAATAATAATTATAGTAAAAATAATAATTGCTGAGGTGAAGTGTCACACAGTACCCCTTATTTAGGCTGTCTTTATCACCATTTACCATAATTCTCACAATACTCACAACGTATTTTTTCCAGCTTATTCCCGTTAGTTGCCGGCTAAATCTTCCTTTAACGCCAACAAAGGATTGCTAATTCACGACCAGACTGGGGTTTAGGATAGGATGACCCTCACGTAAATCCAATCAACGTGGAAGAATTGTGTTCACATATTTATTTCACCTACCGACCCAATTACCTCCCCCATCCCTCATTGTGATGCTGAGAATGTTCATTATTTCGTTTCTTGTTCGATAAATATTAGTGTGGGATTGAAATAATAACGCCTTTGAATTATTTCATCAATTCTGAAATTTCAATCGTTATTGTAGCCTACATTAAGCTATTGATAATGCATGCATCATTGCATGCATTTCGCATAAGTGGGCGGTTCATTGTTTTTACAAGAAACGAAGAAACGTATGAATTTAAAGTGTATGTCATTTCAAAAACAAACGAAATTACTTTATAAACTATTAATCCAAAATAGGTGTATTTTGAATAAAAAAATACGATAATATTTATCAGTGGCGGATCCTTCCGTGGGTCAGTCCACGGTTGGTGTGTGTGTGTGTGTGGGGGGGAAGCAGTTACCAGATATTTAGATTCGGAGGTATGACCCCACCCCCCACCCCCCACCCTGCAGTTTCGGCACTGTATGTTGTGTTTTATTGAAATACTATACTTTTCATACATGCATGTATAGCAAACAATTGACTTACGTTTTGTTCTGTAGATGTTGTGATGTTTATTTGAGAAATGTGAAATAAAAAGCAACTCACCTGAAACGAACAAAGAAACAGACAGATGGACAAACAAACAAACAATCAAACGAATCAAACAAACAAATAAACAAACTCACAAACAAACAAATAAACAAACTCTTAATTATTACCTGTCGGGAGAACACGCATATGCCGTCTACAACCCACCTTGTACAGTAATTGAAATCATGACATTATTCGGTACTTACCAATTATTTATTGTCAGACAAATTCCTGCTCATTTCACATCATATGAAGTACGGTGTATCTTCGAACAATGACAGTACTGCAATTCATAATGTCATGGCCGTTCCGCTCCACCGCACACGTCCTTGTAAAGGGGATTGCATCAAAGAAAGTCGCGTTTAGTCCTAAATATAGTTTTTTCCTCGATTCTTAATTAAATGAGCGGGATTTGATTGTATTTCTTCGCAAGAGTATTCATCGATGGATTTTTTTTGTCGATGTAGTATTTACAGAAGTTCATTCCACACACGATATATGTTGCCATGCGTTTCTTTCAATTCGTGTTATTCCAATACAGATAATTGAATTTGATTATTAATCACTTTGTATCATATTGAAAAAAAATTCCAATCCATTTTCACATCATGGCGTTATTATACTATATTATGTGATCTCTAAAATGATGTTAAAGACATGTTTTGGAAATGCATTGGAAATATATTTTTGTAATTTTTAACAATCGTGTTTATTATTGAAATTATGTTTATATTGTTTAACTCGTAAAGGTATCCTTTTTAATAAAGCGACTTAGTTTTATTTATTTGTGGGTATCTGATTAATGAATATAAAAGAATTTACCAACCAAATCGACCATTTTATTTTAGATTATCGAAAGATGAAGTGGTACTTTTTATGGGAGACAAGATTGACCCAAAGGATGGTCTTATATTTTCGTATGGGAATATCATTTTTACGTATGCGTACTTGGCATTGACTTTGTAAAGTATCATAAACGGGGCGCAATGTTATATGTACGGTAACACGAAGAAAAATTTCAAGTAAAATGTTACTCTGAACGGGGGAAATTACCAGCGCAACTGGTCAGCTCTTATATAACACTGATTCTGTTAATTTTATCTCGGTGCATGGTAATTTTTGTTTATTTTCTTTCAACCAAGTCATATATGTTAAACATAATGGAACTGCATGCGGAATTACTACATTCAATTGTGAATTTGTACACAGGAAATAAATCACAAGGCAAAATTTGACCTTCAGTCTTCTGTGTGTATGAATGGGATGCATGCATATCTGTACCTCCCATCCAGGGCCCCAGTTTCTTCTGTACTTTCTTCCCCTCTCCCCAATCCAGAACCATACCTCACCCCGGGACCACTGGGACTCTAGGGAACATCGGTTAACCCCAATCAAACAAATAACAAGGATCCTTAGATGCTTACGAACAAGTGTCAAAAATTGTCACCACAATACACGTGTTCCATATAGATTTAAAACACGCGGACGCATGTAACGTGAAACACGTTCAGTGCCCGAGTGACTTGACAAAAACCCCAGTGTTATTATTCATATTCGATAAAATTATGGAAGATGACTGTCTTGTTCAGTTCGTCATCCAAGCATGCTGTCGAAATAACATGCAATACACTAGGGGAAAAATGTTATTGCTTACTAAGTAGAATTTTCTGAGCACTACAGGATAAGTGCTATTATTCTAAGCGAAATCTGTATTTACTTATGACATTTTATCATATTTAGAGTTCGTTTGAGATCATCCATTTTCATAAGTGATTAACTAGTTTTCTATTTTATATGGTGTTTATATCAAATATAGTAAACTCCTCACTGTTTTTCCAGGCTTACGAATGAATATTAGGATTAATTCGCTATATTTTGTTTTAGGTAAATAAGGTTGTGTTCATTGACTGAAATGCAAATTAATTGTTCCTGTAAGGCAATTAATGATAGGCTCAAGTTTGGGTAATATTCTTTTAAAAACTGATCATGATGGTATAGCTGCGAGCAAATTATTTTCTAAATTTCTGATTTTTATAATGTCAATTATACTGCAACCTCTTATTTGCTTGGAACCAAGGTAACCAAAAATACATTTTGAGAATCGAAATTCACTTTTCACTGAGCACTTTTGCACAAGGACACCAGTTTCCATCCCATAACCTCTCGCTCGCTCGCTACGCCTGCTCTTGGCGTTGGATATTTCGATCATTTAAACACTATAAAACACTTCAAGGAGTTGGGATATTTTGAAGACGAATTGCGCGTACAGCACTTCTGTATAAACTAGTCATTGGCTCAGAAAATCATTTGACTTGACAGTATATCAGTTGAAATTTGCGTGGAAAGTTCGGGAAAATACATGTCAATCTCCTGACAAAATCACCCATGCTTTTGCCTCCCACTGGAAAAAAATGTATCCCGGGTAAAGGCCATGATCATCATAATCATCATCACCACCATGAGCAACAAAAGCATCTGAATCATTTTCATCATCCAGCAGAAATGTAACGTCAACAGAAAAGATATACACGGAACATCAATGAAAAAGATACCCAGAGGCGCCTACATCTATTTATGTTGCAAATCCTTTGTTTTCTCAGGTAACTGTCGGCATATATCTACGTCACTGCCTAGACAGCAAAATATTTGAACCCTGTAACATCAATACATTCCTCGCAATTATATAAGAGAATTATTAACCTACATTGTGGCACGAGTATGAAATTAAATTATGAAATAAATCATATATCTCATTTTTTCTACTTAGGTACTGGCGTAGAAAGGGAAGCAAATATTACTGTGAGTACCAACGTCTTATTATTGATTTTGTTTTTAGAAATAGATGAATGTTCTCTTTAAAAATTAGTCAAAGTATTAAGAAAAGTTTATTCAAAGAAGAAAGTGCCTAAAGCTGATCTACTGAAGTTTAGTACATACATGCATTGCGTTATGCTAATAAAACTGCAGCAATAGTATAATCTCGTTAGAAATATGTATGAAATGACAGTGAAAGAAGTATTTACTTAATATGGAATGAATGCAAATCGCACTTGATAGAATGAGTACCGGGGTCACCAGGAATACTGAGTCAGCAGTGTGGTTACTCAATTTACAGTTAAATTTACTCTATAAATGGTGTAATCTGTACTGAAAATTTCGTCGGAATTATTTGTCATCCTATCTACACTCTTGAGGTCTTTGTTTTTAGAGAGTATGCAATTACCACATTTTAATGGCAGCATACGTGTACTCAGATGTATCAATACACCAATCTCTGAAGTAAAAAAAAATGAACATAAAAAGATGATTATTTATTGCTGACTTAACTTAAGCAGTATGATTTCCTTTGTTCATTATATGTGTGTTTTTATTTCATAAAGATCTATATCTACATCGAGGATAAATTAAATTCAAATGAATGATTATGAAAAAAAAATATTTGACAAAAGCTCTTAAAACACCCTGGAATATTATAATACCTTGAGTATTATATTTTACCTTTGTATGTATATATTGAATATTACGTCCTATAATCTTAAAATCTGAAACCGCATACACACTAAACAATTAAGGTGCATTGGGTGCACAAATGTCATAATATCAACGCCTTACCATTTCTGCACCCTTTAGGGGACATTGTAACACTTTGCACAACTGTGGGCTCAAAATTGCACAAATACGGGTAGTGCTATTGGGACAATTTCTGCACCCCAATTTCCTCGTGTGTGTGGTCGAGTAAAAATGTATCATAGCAATAAAAAATGCGAATTTTATAAGCAAATACCATAGAACAAGAGATGCAAACAATTGAAACTACTTTCAGCACAAAATAAACTACCCGAATTGTGATGAGTAAGTCTATTTATGCGTCGTTCGTTTTTTTTTAAAAGGGTGCCTTGCAAAGAATAAAAAGGAGTACCACTAGATGTAGAAGACAGACGGATGGTGAGCTTCAAGAAATGCTTCAACAATTGGCTGGCAAGAACTCGAGATACATGGACAATAGCCCACACGACTTCCCCAATTTACTTCTTCTTGTTACAAATAAGGTAAGGTCGATGTAAAGTGAGTGCAGGGTTTTATAAAAAGATGGCTATGGCTGGTAGTAAACTATAAATACACCTGGGGAAAACGGAGAAAATATATCAAGTATTATGTACGTTGTCCATAGATGGAACAAATCTTGTCCATGTGAATGATATACATGTATAACACATTTTTTTTTTAAGATAAGAAAAATGAAATGATATGTTATAGAATATAAAATATATAATAAAATTATGAAATATGACAAGTTCGGATTCGAAACATGGGTGGCAGTAATCACCATATTTTAGGTAGTTTTCCGTGATATAAAAGGTATATTTTCATGTTTTTCGATTTTTTTTTAAACGTCAAACTCTATGTTCTTTGGAGAAACCAAACACATCAAGAAAAGTAGTAAACGGTTACACATACACCGAAACTTCAGGTGGTATATTTTACGGTACTCACTTTGTAACATATGCAGCTTAATGTATAGAATAAGCTTTTCTTCCAATTCATTATTAGCATTGATAGGATTTCATTTATTCTTAATGTTTGCTATTGTATTAAAAATTTCACTGCTGTGACATTTCAAGTTTCCGTCTCAAACAAAGCATGGAAACCTTACCCAGACTTTACCCCCCCCTTTTTTGAAACTTTTTTCGTCATGTCTTCGTTTAAAAGACATGGAAACTTATGGTCTTACTCTGTTTTCACTGTTTTTTCAGACATCATTAAGTAACACGAGGTTAAGGAAGAGGGACATAGAAACAGTCTTGCAAGAGGGGTCGCATCCCGACGTGTCTCCAGAACTCCAACAAAGTTTACATCAAAACTACGTCACACCAGATCAAAGTAGAATGCAGAGAACTATACGATCAACAAGTGGTAAGTACACCTTCAAAAATACCTTTAAACTGCAAAAACTGGCTGTTACATTTAATACTCGCGGGTGTTGTTCTATACAGCGTGACCCAAAAAGAATACTACACATGCGATCGTTGATTTCTTCAAAGTCATTCAAAATATGTCATTGGTGATTATTTCATGGGTTAGAGCATTCTTTTTCCGACAAAATGATACCATGATCATTAATTTTGATTGAGGTGTTTGGATCTTAGGGCTATTTTTCTGAGGCAATGTAATGTCCTAAATTTGCAATTTTTTAACCTCCAGCGATCATCACAACACTGAAATATTCTCACGTTACGGTGTGCCATAGAATAAGCTCTGCCGAAACAAAGGGCAGGAATGCCCTCGCTTTGATAAGGAAGATCATGTGAGCTGCATCTCCATTGTCATCGCGGTTTGTCTGGTATGGCATGCTGAGACGCGAGAATATCTCGGTGTTCGGATGACCACCGGTGATGAAAAATTGGCGAATTTGGGAAATGACATTGCCTCGGAAAAATGGCCGCAGTACCCAAACGAATGACTCAAAATCAATGATCATGGTACCATATTGTTGGAAAAAGAATGTTCTAATTGCTGAAACAAAAACCAATGACATATTGCAGATGATGTTGAAGAAATTAGCGATCGCAGGTGTAGCATTCTTTCTGGGCCACCCTGTATATTGTAGATACCAATTGTGAAACATTATTGATGTCAAATGTAATAATCTTGGTGTTTAAATGACACCCAAAGTGTTGAAATTCAGCATCACAAATCTGGTACCTACATGTGTATGTGGTAACACCACACTTTTTGCAGTTTACGATTATGAGCTTTAAAGAGAATTCCACATTTCTTTGGTTTCCATGTGAAAGTATATTACATTTGCATTATAATGTGGGACTAATTCACTTCATATGCAATAAAAAGTTGAGGGGTTGGCAGTTTGAACAGGTGAAATTTTCCATTGGTTTTGCCTTCCAATGCTAAAGTGTGTATGTCAACAATTGACATAGTCCCACATACTGATTTTTGTGTTAGTGCTTTGTCAGCAGTGATGATTTGTGTAGCAGATTTGTCAAAAACGAAGTGTTCTGTTGTTTTCAACTACTCTCTCCTGTACTAAAGTGACATTTTAAGAATACCATCTGTTCACAGAAGGTTTGAAAGCAGCTGATATCAAAATGATGTTGGTCTGCAAGTACTTAACCAGTACTGTGTATTCTCTTTAATTTATGTTCCAAGCAGTGTAAGCCCCAAATTCTACATTCAGCAAAAACCAACCGTTTAAAGCAATCGAAAAAGCCTAGAATTTGCCTTATAGGTTTTTACCTAGGCATACATGTATAAGAAATCTTAGTACTTTTTCTGATACACTATAAACAGTAATGTAATTATTTTAGTTATTCGTGATAACATCACAATTTTACCCTTACTTGTATATAAATCCATCATTATACGTGTACCACAAAATATAAAGGTCTTGGGTCAGGAAAAGTGTATTTATTTTACAGAATTTTAAATAAATATAAATATCGTAAACAACAACAACAACAACAATAACAATTAAAATAACCATAAAAGCAATAACAACCAAAACCACAACACCGCCACATCGATTTCAATCACGTTACGAATATGATTATCATTTTGGTCCACACCTTCCGCCTGCTTGCCGTAAAATCACGGTTGATCATTTCCCTTCAGATGCTCGTTACACCAAATCACCTTCAATGGGATGTCATTCCCACTTAAAGGAAGATCTAGCCAGCAACTAACATGAATAAGTTATGAAAAAAATTGTGTCGTTGTGGGTATTGTGAGAATTATGATACATAGTGATAAAGAAAACCTAAATAATGGGGACTGAGTGACACTTACCCTCAGCAAGGCCCTATCAATTAGTAATTTATGTTAACTTTGCGAACTTTTTCCATAAAAAACAAGATCGCCGAAACAGCTACAGGGGGGAGGAGCTTATTGATTCAAATAGTGCATAAATTACTACGGCGCGATTAACACGCGTCGGGTGGCATGCATCGGTCACGTCAGGTTAGCTCCAGGCCAGCGCACGTGCAATCTAATTGGATAGGAGGAACTGACAGTTACCCCAAAAATCGTTCTTAACTTATTCCTGTTAGTTGACGGCTACATCTTCCTTTTACCTTGTCAGTTTCTCTGACTGTATCACCATCTCCAATTTTATCTACTTGTTGATACTGGTATCACTAAACTACGTCCATGTTTTTTTTAACTGTGTCACAAATTCACCATTTTCAATTTTATCCACTTCTAGGTACGAGTACGGTAGGTTACTGCGAGGGGCGAGGTCACCAGAATTCAGACGGCTATCTCCGGCTGTGTGCGGCGTGTATGGTGACCACCGCGTTACCGGACAATCACTTTCCACGCTATTTGAACGAAGTTGTCTGCGATGCGTCACAACAAGCTTCCGGTTGCCTCTTAGGTAAGTACACGTTGACTTTTTACCCACTACATGGGATGATTGATTTTACTGTATTAATATCATTGTCATAAGCAGCATCAGTATAAGAGATAGGCTAATTGGGTGATATATACCTATAATCAACGCTTTTATACCGCTCAGAAACATGGACGCTTACAAGCATTAACAGAAGAAAAATTGAGATTTATGAGATCTAGGTCCATATATCATGGACAAAATACAAAAATAACAAAGAAGTCTTAGAGGTGATAAATACAATCATAAATAAGGAAATTCAAAATACTTCAGACACACTAGAGGAACGGCTGTTATTTGTAGGAAAAGTTAATTAAAAGAGAGGCCGAGGGAGACCAAGAACCAGTGGATGGATGGCTGGACGAATGGATAAATTGGATACAACTGAGATAATATGGAGAATGTGTCAGAATGGCACAAGATCGGAAAATGTGACGCTTTATAGTGATATCATGGGGATCACAGTTTTTTCTTGGCGGGTAGATCATTCATTAAGACAACCATGTACTTGTGCACATGTAATTGGACCTTTTGAACTTGCGCACACCACTTCTCATACTAGTACTTTTCAGTATTTCTAATGAATATCAATTAACGTAGATGAAAATTTATAACTTCCACTTTCCAGTTTTCTTGAAGCCCTTTCCCCATTTTTTTTATATTTTGTTATAAACAAATAATGATTCATTGGTCAACACCTTTTTACTTTTATAAGTTTCAGTTCAAATTAAAGTCAGATAAATTATCTTACATCGTACATTTAATCTGACTGACACATAATGCACACTTATACACACATACGTGTACATTTACCTACATTATTCATCCATCCATACAAAAACTACATACACATTAATTAAAGACTGCTTTCCAAATTAAATTTACGATATCGAACTCTTGTATGATCTTCGGTCTAATATTTAAGTAGAACTCAACACAAATATCCCGAGTGTTTAGTAAAATGTACCGTGTTTCCTCGCACGATCCAAATTGTTCACACGTGCTACGTGACAGGCACGTTAAGTGTCTGAAAATAGAACATAAAAGACGCTTTTGTGGTATATAATGTAACAAAATATGTCATAAATCCACGGGAAGGTAATTTACGGACTTAATGGCTTTATTTGAAAGTGACTGCTTTCTGATTGACACGTAGGCCTGCACATTGAATGAAAAAAATGAAATAAAGGTGAAAAGAGAAAGGGACTATACCTATCTAATAAACTAGAAATTTCAAGGACAAGGAGTGAAATTATAATGTCGGAAATAAGACTCTAAATGAACCATTGTATAGGGGTATCGTTCGTATAAAGTTTGGAAGCACCATTACCATGTTACAAAAAATGATTTATCCTCAACTTGCCTGCTATACAGCTTGATAGCTGTTTGTTTTAACTTCAGAATGACAGAAACCAAGATGCATGTGATATGATAATGCATTATACAACCCCCCCACTTGACTGAAGTTCTGTTATCATCCATTATTACACCATCTTTAAAATTCTTTATTCTCGATACATTATTCATTATTGTATTGTTTCTTTCATTGTTCATTTTCCATAGGAACGGGAAGGTGCGCAGAACGGACGTTTCAACTGAGCATGCTCAGAAAAACAGGACAATGTACTCCACAAACGGGCGTCAGTGGCGTCATCTATATGGAGGAATGGGAGGTGGTCTCAAGAAGCGTCCGAGTCGGCTGCGAATGTGAGGTTAACGCACAATCGCATCTAGCAGCAGCGATAGTTAATTCTTAGCTTCTCATTTTCATCGGTGGTGAAAGCTGCTGTTTCATTAAAGCATTCCATTTTATTTTTGATACTCTTAATGGTTATTTATAAAGTGTGTATATATATACATATATATATATACAGCTTTTATTGAAAACGAGAAAAAAAATCGATGCACCATATTACTTTATTTGTCTTGTTCGTAAAACTGGTAAAATGGTTACAGTTTAATGTTCACCACAAAATAATGTTGGGGAGGAATTGATAAAATAACAACAAACCCTGTACGCCCTTTCAGGTTGTATAGAATACTATGTAACTCATATCACTGACATGACAAATATTGCTTTACTTTACACTTACAGGGGTTTATTAGCCGAAATCTTGCCAATACACTCGTGTCAGAATGCGTAGGCGAACCCATGACAAAACTGTGAATCATTACTCAACTAGTCTCAAGTGAAAACACGACCCAATTAATGTCTGAAAAGTTTGATGGAACAGTCACTGCTCAAGGCTGAACTTAATTTTGCATTAAACTGAACTCAATAAAAGTGCAATTTGTAAGTTATTAACAAACAGGCGAGGAGTTTAGGAAGCAATGTGATGACATGAAGTACAGAGAGGGTTTAATTAACTGTTTAGATTTAAGACTATTCACGGGAGAGTTAACGAATTACTTCCATTGTATTGGGATCAACACTGCAGAGCATCGCCGAGAGGTCACTTTTGCTTGTGACAGAAGTGGTCAAAATTCAGGTACTATAATTCGAAAATTATGTTGTTAAGTATGTGTGTAGTCGGTGTTTTAAGCCAATTTATACACAGTAATAATTAAATCCATTTCAAACTATCAGTGGTTTAATTTGGTAGGTCTGCGTTTTTTTTAAATGTCTGCAAGCATGGTGAAAAAACGCTTGCCTAAATTATGTTTTAGACCTTGTGCTTATAAGTCACGATATATATTACGATTTATGTTTTTATACATGTTTGACAGCGCCATGAGCGTCTCATTGACGGACCTGCTGCGCTATATAAATAGCCTTATTATTATTATTATTATTATACCCGGTGTTTTCAAACTATGCTACAAACATAGTTTTTGATTGTTTGAATTCATTTGCTTTCTGGAAAAGTATCAATATTCAAACATCATTTCATGTTGTAGTGGTATTAATTTGCAGTGCACCTCGATTTCTGTATAACTTTAAATCTAAAAAAAAAACAGAAGTAATACATTAACAAGCTCTCTAAAAAAAAATGAATGGAGTAGGTATAAGAGGAGACATCATAGACAGCTCCTTTAAAAATGATACACCCTCTGGAAAAATATCTAAATTGTACCTGTGTAATCGTTGGTACAGATTTGGCACAAAATCAATGATGGATTTCATATGAGCTATAGTGCTTCCGTTTAAAACCAGAAACTAGCCATTTTTGTAACCCATTAAAATCAACTGTATCGTTTACTTCCCAATCAATTTGCTATTCAGCAGCAATAGTATTCGTCCTTACTATCCTCTATTATACAAGGTACTAAACTCACAATTCACCTCAATATATAATATTTGCAGAGTTTCTACAATGGAAAAAAGATTTGTTCTTCGAACCAGATTTAGTATGTTGAGCTCAGTTTTAGGAACAGTTTAATTAAAGTGCTATTACAATTATTTGTAATGGAACAGCTAAAAAAATACTTACCAAATAGCATCCAAATGAGTATTTGCCTGGGTGCTCCATCTTAGGTAAGATACTTGAGTCTGACGAGGTTACTGCATAGAGGAATCCGTGATTTTGATCACCTGCTCTGATGAATTACAAATATGATTACAATAAGTGACCTCTTAACCTAATTAAGGTAGTCCATGTGCTTTTTGAAAATCATTTAACGGTAGCCTGGGGCATTTTGTGATAAACATTCAAACTTAACTGTTTTTATTTCTAAGGAGTTTGTGTCAGAGTGATTTGGTGCCAGGGGAAACGGGAACGGGTATTAATTGCCAAGAGAGGCTCAACTAAAAACCCTACCCATTTTCTTGGCAACATGCATGAAAGTTATCATTTATTAACATAATAATTGCATCCTTGAAATGACATGATGCATTCAGGTAAACATTCCAGAGGCAAACGTGCAATTCCGAGAATAAAAATGTCTTCAAAAACAACCTGAACCCTATTCACAGGTATGTGTAAAAAGGTGTACGAATAACAAAGCATTGTACCATTTCATTTCATTTCTTAGAATTTGAGAGGGATTTTATTTATTTGATTCATCTGATTCATTTAAGTGGGATTTGTATCAATTACTGTCCGTTTACTTTCTCTTCTCCTGAGTAAGATTTAATTTGTTATTAAAGCCCGAGTTAAGTTTTGGGGGATTTTTTGTTATTTGAAATTTATGCCCCAAAGTCATAACCCTGCAATAATAGATTCTGAATGTCTTTAGTTTTTTTATATGAATTTATGAAAATGTCGGGGGGGACCCCGATGACCATATTTTTACATTATAGCATCCAAAGGGTTAATAAGGCGTTAAGGTTATTTGAGTTATACCTCATCTGAAAGAGCAGACTCTGCCTTATGAACCATTTGGATTCTATAATGTAAAAATATGGTCAAAAATGTCGGGGGTCCCCCCCCCCGACATTTTCATAAATTCATATAAAAAAACCTAAAGACATTCAGAATCTATTATTGCAGGGTTATGACTTTGGGGCATAAAGCTTTCAAATAACAAAAAATCCCCAAAACTAAACTTCGGCCTTAAACGTACGAAACGGTTTTCCGACTGTTAGAATTATGCCTTCATATATGTATGTTACTTTGGTTTTGAAAAAAAATCGTTTTCTAAATAGTTTTGCCCCGTTATTTTCTTTTTAGCAATTGATATCAGTTCATTAATATAGAAGTCTCTTTAACTGCAAGCTTAGTTGCGTTTTTCTTTTCTTTTTTTTGGTAGAACTACCAGTTCTACCATTTAGGTTGATTTTCATATGTGGTTCAACTCGATGTTATTTCATTTACCACTGCATACTTATGTCTTTGACGAGGTTATTATGACAATCAAAAATAACTCGTAGCCATAAAATTACTTATAAAGTTTGACCATCTTATGGACATTAACAAGCTCTGTGTTTGATTGTTTAAGACTATTTTCTGAAAAGTTTTTAAAGTAGTATCTGGGTATCGGCTAAATCGAGTAGTGATAAATAATCCCAGGGGCTGTTTTATAAAACTTCAACAGAGGAAAAAATCTGGTTATCTAACAAGAGGGTTTTTTCTATGATAAAAATCAATGGTGAAATGGTAAAGTTTTACATTTTACCAGAGATACTTCTCTGCTAAAGTTTTTATGCAACAGCCCCCTGATGTACGTTGCAAGATACATAGACCGTAATCTACGTAGTTAATAACCAAAGCCTGTATGACAAGGATACACTTTTGGTTTAACATAATGTATTCATGCCAGTTCAGATATTCGAATTTATTTATAAACAATCTCGGACAGACAGGGAAATGTATTTATTATGTATTACACTGTTACGACAGTTTATATTTATTGCAAATTGTAATATCTTGTACATGGTATTCATATTTATGTGTGGGTGCACATAACTATTATTTATGTACATTTTGAAGTGCAAACATGTTTTCAGAAACTTATTTATTAAAGCTAATCAAAGAAATACTTCCAACTGCGTGAGCATGTGTAAAATTGTGGGAAGAACGCAATTTAGCTAATTACTGTAATGGAACGGAAGTGTGAATGTCTACATGCTGCTAGCAAACGCTTGTTAAATTATTTTACAACATTATATTCGGTCTTTCACTCAAAGCATGTTTAAGCCTTTAACACGTTGGTGCATGTTGGGCCTATGGAAAATGCGTGTTATAGTGTAAGCAAATCGTCACCAACGGGTTCAGTTTCGCATTTCTTATTATGATACGTATGGTTTATAGCACTTTGGATTTTCATGGATACCGTTAAGATAATTCAAACAGTAGATTTTGTTTCTCATAATTCTCTAAATTTTGGTTTACTTAGTGCTTTATCGATAATCAAATTATGACAAACGGGCCGATCGGAAAAAAATATTTCTTCGGAATTCAATTATTTTCTGTCAGTGATTTTTACAACCAGTGCTACATGACCCATCTACGAACTGCCATGAACAAACTTTGCTGATTAAAAGAGTTGACGTCCACTACAATACTGAAGGATAATCCTGCTTATGGCATCTATAGTTTGGCATACATGTAATTTACAACATCTATGGCGGTAGACTCATTGCGCCATTCCAACTGCTCTAAAGCAGCAATCAAATTGCACTAAATGTTTTCTTCATCTTTCATATCAACCAATCGTTTACAGATGTACTGTCGAATTGTGATTTGAGTAGAAAAGTTTTTGTTCAAAAACACACTCGATAAGAACCGAGTCAAAAGTACAGACAAAATACGCTCCTTGGATTGACAGAAAGGAGAAGTGTCCCTCTTCATCATGTTAGTGAATTTGGACACATTTCCCTCCGTGTTGAGACAGTAGATCTTTCATCATGTTCATGTAATGATACGAATAAAAGTTCCGCACAAGTCATATCAGGAACAAGACAATTCTTTATTCCTCAAGGCTTAAAGTAGGATATCAAACTTGGTTTGTTCATGTCAAAAGAGGCACCCGGTTCGACCACGTCTATATATTTGTTCGCGTATCACATAGCATGCTGAAATTATAATAGCTGCAATTAGGCTGCTGGCTAGCGTGTAGACAAGACAAAAATTTGTCCGAATAGCAGCAAGAAATAATTGGTGCTACAAACTCATATCCTTAACACACTCTACACAAGCGATTGAGTGATTGACGCTAAAAAGGGTGATCATATCACTTTCAACGTAATGTTGTATGACGGCTGAAACCAACTTTTAAAGGCATCGTTACAGTGTAGTTTCGCCCATCTACCCGACATCAATGAAAAAATATTACTTGAGAAGTATAATTACCGAACCGGTAAACGAAACTAATGATCCCAGCCGATATAATTATTATATTACACATGGGAATAACGTCTGGATTTGGCAAGGGCCGGTACAAATACGTGTCGAATTTTGATTAGCTGAATAAAGAAAATATGCTGTGAAAATATATTGTTTTCCTAAGAAATATGAAAAGATGTCTTTCTGAAATATTTTGTTGTTGTTGTCACATGCCATTGTAGTCATAGCAGTCCGCGACGTGCTTGTGGCTTCCGGTTGTAGTATGGGTTGTTGTATCATGTGTCAAAGTTGTGTGTATGTGTGTGGTTGTGTTTGTAATATCAGGGTGTATGTGCATGAGTACGCGTGTGTGTGTGTGTGTGTGTGTGTGTGTGTGTGTGTGTGTGTGTGTGTGTGTGTGTGTGTGTGTGTGTGTGTGTGTGCGTGTGTGTGTGTGTGTGTGTGTATGTGTGTGTGTGTGTGTGTGTGTGTGAGTGTGTGAGTGTGTGTCTGTGTGGGGGGGGGTCTGATGTAGGGGTTGGGTTTGGTATGGATGGGAGAGATTTGAATATAGTGCATTAGATAAAAAACTTTGATCTTGATTTCGTTTTCTCAAAACAGTAACCGAAAGCCTGTTTTGCATGAATTTTATAAAGATAAACTAAACTGTACTAACTCGATATGCTGTATTGTCAGATTTATCTATATTTAAGTATTGTAACTACCAAAGAAGAAAGAAAAAAATAAAAACAACAACAATTCAAACTCCCAATACACCATTTTCCACGGGGGTTGGGGTATAAGGAGTGTGTACCCCAATCATAACATTTACCCCAAGCTGCCCACGCCACCTGCAATTAGCTACTCTTTCTCTCGTTTGAGGCAGCTGGGTAGTCTGTAACAGCTGTTGCAGACAACTCACTGTTTCAGGGTTAGGATTTTTAAGATAGGGGTTGTGTAGTGGTCCAAGGATGAGGCGCCCATTAAGCTACTCTACAAAGACTTTCAATTAATGATGAACACGTTTAGTTTTGGTTGTTTCATTTCTTTTTGAAATATGGCAGGCCTTAATTTACACCTAAAATACTAAGAGCTCAGAGCTTGCGATGAAGTTCATGGGTCCCATCCCTTAGTACCTCAAATTCCAAGTATATTCATTTTATTGTCGCCCATTGAATCGACTCGCTATTATTTGTATGGCGCCACCATTCACCTGATGAGTGGCCACTTTGCTTCTTTGTTCACTTTCTTCGGACTAGGAGTGGGGAACGGTTGAGACTATATTGGCGTAGTTTCGGCATAAGGCTCATGAATATTAAATCTCATTCGGCCGATGACGTATGGCTCATTAATATTAACACCTTGGTACAACTTGGTTACATACAATAAGATCACAAAATTACCAATGCTCGTCACCGAATCGCAGCTAGCTCTGTGATTAGAGAGGCAGTCTTCATATCTGAAGATCCTTGGTTCGATTCTTGTTGGAGGCAATATTTTCAAAGCTATTTTTATCATCAGTGTTTTAATTAGATTGGAGATGAGGTTTATTCCGTCAAACGAAACTTAGAAAATAAAGTCAGATAGCGAGATTTCCAAGCTCATGAATATTAGTGAGCCTGCCGAATCTACGCCAATAATATAGACTCAACCGTGGGGAACCCACTTGTTGAACTCTGAGAGTATGATAAATTTTCCCATATGTTTCAGGTCCCCCAATCTAAAAGGATATCTTGTCACTTATTAATTATTAATTAATTATCAATTAATCAATTACTTACTTCATTTATTTATTTAATTAATGTTTTATTTATTCATTTATAATTATTTTTTTGGCCCCAGGGAAAAAGAATCAGTAGGCTTTTACAAATTATTCCAAATATGTGGAAAGGATGAAATTTGTAAAATTCTTCATTGGAACATTATCACTGATGAATGTAGCTGTGTTAGAATTATTTAAATCTGTGGCAATTTTTGGCAATGTACAAGGGCCCTCTGGAAATATCGCAATATCTCATTAACGGATTAACGGATGGTCAGGTGGACAGTACATCAACTGTCCGTATACAGTTGTACAGTAACAGTGAAACTAGTGAAAGACAAAGCGGATTTTACTTCAAAGACGTAACTGCATTGACCTGTACCAAGTGGGGGCGCCATTGATTTTGCTGATGAAAAGCCGTAAATTTTTCACACTGGTAAAAGAAGCCTCATAGGCAATGATGTTATGAGCATCAACTCTAAAATTTCATTTAGAATAAATAAAAATAATTGGCAAAGATTGAAACCAATATTTTGTAACAGAACAATTATTCCTTAATTGAATTATTTTCTCATGGAAATTCCCCTTAAGCAGATTCCTCGCATTCTCACAGCGATTCGCGCCTCTGTGCTGGAATTCCAAAGCCATATTCATGAGCACGTCTAAGATCCTACACAATTCATCAATTTCTTACATTATAACAACAAGATCTACTCAGGCCCCATCAGGAAATATTATTTAATACATTATCAAATCCACCCCTTCTTGACAGCTTCCTATTGAAATCTGTAATCACTAAAACGTGCAGGGCCAACTGGGAGAACAGTCTATTTGACTAAAGTGGCTACCGTGAGTAAAATTAATTATTATTATTATTATTATTATTATTATTATTATTATTATTATTATTATTATTATTATTATTATTATTATTATTATTATTATTATTATTATTGTTATTATTATTATTATTATTATTATTATTATTATTATTATTATTATTATTATTATTATTATTATTATTATTATTATTATTATTATTATTATTATTATTATTATTATTATTATTATTATTATATAAATTTCTTGCTGTTTTATGGTAGTGTGACATTTGAATTGTTTGAATTCTTTTGGGGTGTGGTGGGCAAGTGATTCCAATCTCCCATTTTTCGGCCAGACATTTCATCGACGTTTTCCACAAATACTATTAGCATCAAATAAATATTAAAATATTTAAATGATATAAGTTCAGCAGAAGTACAAAACTATCAACTGAAGTCATCATTTATTAGCATTGGCCGGGCGCTGAGGGTCGTTTGATTTCTCGTAAAACTGAAAAATATACAATTTATTAAAGCTCAGTGACATGATTGGGAGAAATAAAAAAATGCCTTTAAAACCAAACTGATTGAAAGATAAACCAAATGTAAACCAGGTGGAGTGGATCTCCTGGCTGGACGGATTTGTCTTGAGTTTGTTTACTTAAGGAGATTCAAGCATGAATAGGCCAGCAGTTTAATTTATCGGGGCACGATAGATTTAAACCCCATAGAAGGCTACACTACAAATTTGTCCGTTACAAGGCATACTGATAGACATTGTTTTAAAATGAGTCCACGTTTGTCTACAAAATTTTCACAGTAGAATCCCTGCACAGTTTACTTGATTCTTGAATAGTTTTACCATTAGATGAGGACTACCCCAATCATGTCATTTACATTTAAGACTCGATGGCACTCTTATAATAATTGTAAATTTTAAGTGTGAGACTCATGCAGTTGGCTCATACCAGAAATTCAATCAATCAATCAATCAATCAATCAATCAATCAATCAATCAATCAATCAATCAATCAATCAATCAATCAATCAATCAATCAATCAATCAATCAATCAATCAATCATTAATTAAATAAATAAATAAATAAATAAATAAATAAATAAAACAGAGAAAACCTCAATCATGCGGAACTCTTAGTGCTTGAAAAATTACAGTTTGAAGGATACAAACTGTCTTCACGTCATGGAAGGTGTACTCCCAATTGGATAAAAAATAAAACATACGTCAGATCAACTTTTATAGATTTCTCGATGGCCTTCAACAATATTCTGCCCCACCTTTTACTGGACAAAATTCTAAACTTTGGAGTCCCCCCCCAATCTTGTGCTATTGATACACAATTTTCTTATTAACAGACCACAGACAGTGATAATCAGACATAATCAATTAACTGTAAGGATTTTGAACACAGGGGGCACCTCATGGCTTCGTTCGTGTATCATGCTTAAAGGCAAGGTTCATTCTGACGTCAAGTTGGTTTTAATGAAAGCAGAACAATGATAGAAACATGTATTCATGAAGGTTTGACGAAAATCCATCAAAGAATAACAGAGTTATGGAATTTTAAAGTTTTCAATTTGTGACGTCACATGCGAGCAGCTCCTCATATGTCATGTGATATAAATTCCAGAAAGTACCCTTTTCTCAGAAATTTGGAAATGATTTTACCTGTACATTCAATATACAGGTATTATCAGAAACATTATTTTATACAGGCTTCTATGAAAAAACCCAATTCAGTCATCGTGAACCATTAAAAAATGGCAATTTGTGGAATTTATATTACATGACATATGGGGAGCTGCTCGCATGTGACGTCACAAAATTAGAAATTAGAAATTTCATAACTCTGTTATTCTTTGGTGGATTTTCGCCAAACTTTCATTAATACGTTTTCTCATTTTTCTGCTTTTATTAACACCAACTTGATTTCAGGGTGAAACTTGCCTTTAATCTTTGGTAACGAGGCTGAAATCTTTGATTTATGATGTTGTTTTTGAGGACAATAATCATAGGGAAAAAGACTGGTCAACACCATAATGCCGAAGGTGAACCGAGGAATAATAAATTTTATCTTATGATATCAATTTCCTGATCAATCTCTGATTTTCGAAAGTTGTATGCTGGTTTTAGAACACTATTTCCTGCTGGCTGCGACATGGACGCATCATGGATTCAGTGATTATACTGGTTACGGTGATAGAGGGCAGCATAAACTATTTGAGAGACGATGCTTGGTGATGAGGGCAGAGGAAAAGAAATGTGATCACATGGGATTTAGGGAGAAGTCGCGGCCAGGTTATCGGAATAAATGAATAAATGTCACAAAGTTCGTTAGTGTTAGATTTTAGGTAGAGCAATATGCAGAGTAATCTTAGATTGTTTTAAAACAATTGTTTAATGTAATTGCCTGCAAATCATATCTGCTTTGTTCTATGTAAGATTGCATATTTGCTCCGGCGACAATTGCTCCGACGGTTATTTTGTACACTAACCATAACCTCAACCCTAACCCTAACCCTAACCACAACCATTACCCTAACGTTATTCTGAAATGGAAACCCAATGGCAACCCTAACCCTAAATCTTTGTCTTCTGAGATATTGTCACCGGAGCAACTGTAACCAAAGCCATGTCAGGTCACCTCTATGTAAATATATGCGACAGATATTTTTAATTAATTTGTTTGTACTATTACTTTTTTAATTTAAAGATGTAGTTTAAGCCGAATGCATCATTTTGCGAAAATATCTTTGAGGCTTTTGTATAGAATTGTTTGTACCCTACTTCTCTCGTGTAATTAATGTGATTAGCATTAACACCAGCGTTATACGGGAGAGAATATAGTTTTCTGGTCGCTTCTTATTTCGGGGTTGACAAACAAAACTACTTTAAGGGCACGCCAGAAAGTTTGGTTAGTTTTATCTAGGTTAGTGATTTTCATGGGGATTTTAAATTAATTTATGTAATATTAACATAGTTTTGAAACGACTCCAATCTAAATCGGGTTGTAACTCTTTCCATTGGGCTTTCAGTCATGTCTGAACAAAGGGAATCAATGCAATCGATCAAACTTAATCACGTAATTGGGAAAATTTCGGCTAACTATACATTTTGCCAAACTTTAATTACTCGCTACAGTTACCACATATACGAGTGAATGAGGGGCTCCATTATTCTTTAAAAATGCTTACATTTGAACGTTAGTGACGGCACGTTCGACCAGCAAATATTTTGGTGCTTTGTTTGCAAATGATGCAAATAATATCATTGTGATCAGATTGGTTGGTGAGAAATGACCATTGTGGAAAATCAGATCAGTAAAGTCAGGTCTGACCCCCCCCCCGCAAGAAATACTCAAGATTTGCCCGGTTTTACGTAAATAGCTGTCAATTGCATAATTTCTCATCACAAGGCATCCTTTATCATTGCAACGTCATGACAGGTTTTCAATGCAATTTCAAGATAATCTATTTGCTTTTATTAATGATTCACACTATCAATAGATGTTGTCTTTAATGTCGTGTGCGTGAAACATGGACCTCAATAATTTTTTTCTTCACAAACATACATACTGATATTGGCTACATTTACGCATACGTGGCGGTGAACTTGTGCACTACACAAAAATAAGAAATATAAAAATCAGACATATTGCCGCAAAAATGGTCCAATATATGAAATTATTAACGGTCGTGAACGATATGAAAAACTGAACATAATGAATAACTATTTAAATGCCACATAGATTGAGGTGGATTATTGGCATATTTCTGTAATGATCAAAGATTTCCGTGTAGCATAATATTGATACGTATTATAAACTTTATAAGCTATATTTGCTATTCTAACTCTACAGATTACGACCGTTAAAGAGATTCAAAAGTAAAGTAGCTGTAACGTTTGTCTATCCCGCTGTTTAAAATATTTTAAACAACTACCTACCGTTGTTTAAACCTGTCACTCTAACAACATTGTTTAAAATTTTTGAACAACCATGATTGTGGACACCGTCTTTTAAACAATATTGGTTAAAATTTGAACAGCTTTGTTCAAAATCCTAACCAATATTGTTTAAAAGATGGATTCCACAATCATGGTTGCTTTAAATAAAAATAAAGAATGTTGTTAGAGAGACAGGCTTAAACAACGGTAAGCAGTTGTTTAAAATATTTCAAACCGCGTTTTTACTGTGTAGTACATGAATAATTGTACAGCTCTGACAAAAGTCTCCGGGCAAACGATTGAACCCGTCAGAGCACTTCTGGCTAACATCGCCCTCATCGATACGTCACTGGCCATGTTTAATGCGACTTCAGTGGTTTGCAGTTACACACAGATAATTAACCCGTTGGATTCAAATAATTTTGGTATATCATGCATTTTCCATAGAGCACAGCCGGAGATATGTCGTACATAGTCTTTAACAGGTTAAAGGTTAGTGACATGATTGGGAACACTTGAAAATGCCTCAAGAACCAAATGAGTTGAAATATACACCAACTATACACTAGCAGGAGTGGATCTCCCACCTGGGAGGATTTGTCTGTAATTTGTTTACTTTAGGAGAATCAAACATAAACATAGGAGTCCCTTATTTTTTTCCGGGGACGATAAAAATAAGCCCCACAGAGAGCCACACAGCAGGTTTCCGTGCTACGAGTGATGTTGACATTGTTTATTTTAGAATGAGTCAACGTTTGACTACAAGATTTTCACAAGAGAATCCTTGCATAATTTACTTGATTCTAGAGTAGTTTCAGTCCAAGTTGAGGACTACCCCCAATCATGCCATTTACCTTTAATTGGGTCGTCGATAAATGTTCATTTGACCCAACACAAGGGTAAAATATGTATTATAATGCAAAACTGATAGGAAGAGATGAGTTTGAGGGAGGAAGTTTGAATGTGCTTCCTGAAAAAGCTGAGTGAATCTCTATTCCTATAAAAAAAAAGAAATATACCTACAGATCAGTGAGTAACCATTCCAGTTTTCTCCCAGAATGTTCGTCTTAGGACATTTAATTCATGTACCGAAATTTATCCGTACAATGATAGTAATAGCTTAAAGGTAAATGACATGATTGGGGGTAGTCCTCAACTTGGGCTGAAACTACTCTAGAATCAAGTAAACTATGCAAATATTCTCTTGTGAAAATCTTGTAGTCAAACGTTGACTCATTCTAAAATAACTAGTGTCAATATCCCTCGCGGCAGACAAACCTGCTGTGTGGCTCTCTATGGGTCCTATTTTTATCATGCCCTGATAAAATTAAAATACTAGTATTATATGTCCATGCATGATTCTCCTTCAGTAAACAAATTACTAACAAATCCTTCAAGCTGGGAGATCCACTCCAGCTGGTGTTTAGTTGGTATATATTTGAACTGATTTGGTTCTAGAGGCATTTTCAAGTGTTCCCAATCACGTCACTAACCTTTAACCCACGCAATTTACAGTTCCTGAAGAATACTTTAACCTTTAACTAATTGTCCAATGTTTTGTGTTCTACGGTATAGTCAGATATCAAAGTTTGACAGAAAATCCGATGGGGCTTCCACATGTTGAAAAGTGTCTTTAAACAAGTCGTTTTATATTTATTACTTGACCTTCGCTTGTCAAACAGAGTGACTCGTCTGTTTTAATTAATTGCGTAGCAAATAGATAATGTAGTTTTCAAATAATACCTTTGTGCAACCTGAAGAACTTTGCAATATGGAGTTAAAGTTTTCGTATTGACAAGACATTTCCCTATGTTTGATCCCACATTGAGCAAAATTAATATCTTGTGTAGTTTGTTGACTCGTCTATTCATGAAGGATTGGAATTAATAAGCCATCACTGCTGTAGATGGCAATGAAAACATGAACAAGTAGCTGAAATGTAAGAATAACCCAAATGTATTCATTGTGCGATTATGTAATTAAATAATCAGTTACTTATGAATCAGTCAGGAAATTACAAAGCGAACACCCATCGAAATATAATTATGAACTCAGTGAAGTATTAAATGTGGGCAGATAAAGGGACAGTGGTAATTCCAGCTGCTCAGATCTGTTTCCAGAATTTATTAAAAGTTCCCCGCGGCATGCGACGGTGAGACCCTACCCCACCCTACCATCATAGGATCCCCAAGATTCCGAAATTGAATGACGTATCCGGATAACTAGCCCCCCCCCATCCCCCACCCGACAATTATCCCTAGGACAAAAATTCCCCATGCAGGAATAACTACCCCCAGGAACACCTACCCACAAGACAACTTCCCCGGACAAAATTAATTACCCCTTAAAACAACTACCACCTAGGTCAGCTACCCCAGGACATCTACTCACCCACACAACTATCCCCTTAGGACTATAGTACCCCCTATAGTACAACTAACCCCAGGACCCCCCCCCCCCGATAACTTACTCCCCAGGACAAATACTGTAAGGAAAACTACTCGCATGACAACTGCCAAGTACCCTCCCTACTCAAAAGTATTGCAACATACACTATAACGCATGCATTTTGAGTTGAAGGGGTCTTTCTATAATGATATCCTAAGAAAGTTTATAATGGGAAAATAACAAATTCTTTGAAAAAAAATCAATGAACAATTGTTTTTCTTTCTTTCTCCATGGCGGAGAGATTATCAAATGCAGGCGCACGCATGGCAGAGGGGCTGGAACACGACATTTAACACTTTTTTCGCCTCCCTATAGGGGTGGGGTGTTAATTCACACTAGCATCGTAATTCGGTTTCATATTTCCCTAAAATGGTTTGGATGGCTTGGAAAGACTTCTAACAAACCAAAAATGCCATTGTGTTCCTCTGACACAGTCTCAGAAAGAAGGCACCACGCCGCAAAGACGAAAGCGCCTCCTATCTTCATAAGATAGTGATAAGGAGGATGAGTCTACTAATATAAAGATGATGACCTTTTATCCACATCTTTATATCAAATTGTACTAAAAATAGTCGCATTAAAGCAAATTTTAAGATGTTTGAATAAGTAAAACCGCCTTTAGAATTGAAGAAGAATAAATCACAATTGAGGAGGTCTTTTTTCTGAAATATGGGGCGTATTCTCCTTATCACTATCTTATGAAGATAGGAGGCGCTTTCGTGTTTGCGGCGTGGTGTCTTCTTTCTGAGACCATGTCAAAGGAACACAATGACATTTTTTGTTTGTTGGAAGTCTTTCCAAGCCATCCAAACCATTTTACGGGAAATATGAAACCAAATTACGATACTAGTGTGAATTAACACCCCACCCCTATAGGGAGGCGAAAAAAGGTCAAATTTTATGTTCCAGCCCCTCTGCCGTGGGTGGGCCTGCATTTGATAATCTCTCCGCCATGGAGAAGGAAAGAAAAACAATTGTTCGTTGATTTCTTTTCAAATAATTTGTAATTTTCCAATTATAAACTTCATTAGGACATCATTATCGAAAGACCTCTTCAACTTAAAATGCATGCGTTATAGTGTATGTTGCAATACTTTTGAGTAGGGAGGGTAGGACAATGCCTCTCGGACAATTCACCCCCCCCCTCCAGCAATTACCCACTCCATATCTCCGTATCTCTCATTCTCACACCCACAATTCCCCCATCCCCGACGACTTCCCCCTCTCCCGATGCCCGGCCTCCCTTGGAACTCGCTGGACAATCATCTTAAATGATAAAAAATAAAAATCTGCACTCCTCGTAATTTTTTCTACTGGTATAATTACTCCTGTTTAGGCATGCATTTAAACGTGCGTTTGCTTATTTTTCCTCTTCTGTTTTATTTTTTCTTTCATTTTTTGTTATTTTATTTCTCAGTCATTTCCTTTTTCTTTCACTTACTCTAACTTTCCTAATATGGATCTTTTTTTTTATTCTATCATCACTTCTTTTTATTCGTTAACATTTCTATCATTTAATCATTCTTCTGCCATTAACTTTCGTTCTGCTTTTTCCTCCCTCTTTTCGTATGTCAATCTTGTACTTTATCCACCTATCATTTTCCTTTATCTCTCATCATGTAAATTTCAACTCTTATGGGCTTTTAGTGTTATTTGATGATGAAATAATACTTTATCACCCACAGAATACGTTTTTCTCGCCTGGTTCACTCCCTCGTAATAGTATAGGTTCATATGGGACAGCAAACAACAAAAGCCTACAAGTCATGTATAACAATGAACTTATATGACCTCTTTTTAAGAGCTTTTTTCACGAGTACCTGGCCATTTTATTTTATTGCATTGGAGTGTAATGTACATTTTGTACAACAGTTATATGAATACAGTGTATTTAACTTGTAAAGTGTATTACATGCATTTGATATGATTACGTAGATATAATTGTAAATGAAAAAAATCATTACTGTACCAGCAAAAGTTCATGTATAGTGTTTAAATTTTCTGTCTGTGAAAATTTCAGTTATACATTCCGTCTTTGTTGTGCAGTTATTATTACAAAATTATTACATGTATTGTGAAATGTGTCGCAAAGCTACCTACGGGCATAAATTTGGTCGGGCAAAGCACCTCGTATAATTTCGCAAGATTAGAGATTATTGATTTGAATCAAAAACATCTATATGAATCAAATCAGCTGAAATCATATCCAATGTGAAGCATTAATATAAAAATAAACACCTCTCATAGAGACTTGGGGTTAAATATTGAGTTTTGTGGTGAAAAATCTGGACGGTTATTAAAACTTCAATCCTTTTTCCATTTGCCTACAGGAGCAAATTTAAAAAATCCGCGACGTAAACGTGCCGTGCCGTTCCCAAAATGGTCCGATCAGCCGTTAGCCAATTAGATGTCGCCCGCACGGCGATATCCGTTAGCCAATCAGAGGCTGCGCTTCGTCTTGCTACGGTGCACCAGTAACCGCAAATTCGCTTTGAGCAAAATTGAAACTCACAGAAAGAACAAACATCTGGTACATGTCGTTATTTGAGTTTTTCTCATTAAAACAACAAATTCATGAGTATGGATCTCAGACTTTTCAACACGACATTTGTAAGTACATGCTACTAAACTACCGTTGGTAGCTGTGATAATGAAGCGGGAAGTAATGGACATTGCACATCCTTGCAATCAATTAACCTAATCTTTAAAGGCAGCACGCTAACATTGTGAGGCTTCAATTTGAAAAAAAAAAATCAAACTGTGCTATCTGAGCTACGTAGTAGCTCAAATATAAATAAATAAGTAAATAAATAAGATAAATAAATAAATCACCCTAGAATACAAACGTTTGGAAAGTTATGCTGCCACGGGAAGATATACAATGAATAAAAATTTGCACTCCGGTGGAGGATAAAATAGCCTAAGATCTACACACAGTAGCTATGGAGAAATGTGGCCAGGTGAATCCGGTCAAACTTGAGTGCTTAGTTAGATTTTCACTTTTTTTTAAAGCACTAAATAATCATTTTGAAATACAATTTTTTCAGGGCTTCATTTTTAGAACTTATCAAAGACACTTAGAGCATGGATGATTATGTAGCTCACATTTTTACACTGTTGTCATCGTTAGCTTTTTGCTTTAATTCCATATGTACTGCTAAAATAAGCTCGTTTCTTTTCAAGCACATGTAAACAAATTTCACACAGATCCTTCCAGCCTGAATTGACACTGTATAGCCAGTATACATGTATGTATGCATAATGTTTCCACATGTATTCTAATCATGTCACTGTGTTTTTAAATTATACGTTTACACAAACTGAAGTCGAAACACCCTCAATTATGGAAGGATAGATTTCTTTATCCCATTACCATTTTCATTTTCATGGGGAGAGTTCTAATTCGACAAGAAATTCATTTTAGTATGGCGAAACGTAGAGATAGACACTCCGACAACCGTTTCATAAACAACACATAATACACGCTGTATGCCAAACCCAAACATAATTTATTTCACTTAACAACGCTTTCATAAAGAAACTAGCTTATTTGTAAATAATATTGCGATATACATGTACATACAATATAAAAAAAGATCGTTCCCGTATAAAAGAGTTACATGCCTGCATGGCAGGCATTAGGTATGCCGCTGCACTCTCACATTCTTTATCACTCTATCCCTTTCCCTTAAAGGCAACGTGTAGCTGGTTTTAATAAAAGCAGAACAATGAGAGAAACATATTAATGAAAGTTTGGCGAAAATCCAAAGAATAACAGAGTTATGAAGTTTCAAAATTTTAATTTTGTGACGTCACATGCGAGCAGCTTCCCATACGTCATGTAATATAAATTTCATAACTTGCCATTTTTTTAATGGTTTATGATAATTGAATGAGCGTTTTTCAAAGAAGCCTGTATGAAACAGTGTTTCTGATAATATAATAAATGCAAAGGTAAAATCATTTTCAAATTTGTGAGAAAACGACAATTTTATGGAATTTATATCACATGACATAGGGGGAGCTGCTCGCATGTGACGTCACACAATTAAAACTTTGAACCTTCATAACTCTATTATTCTTTGGTGGATTTTTGCCAAACTTTCATTAAAATGTCTCTCTCATTGTTCTGCTTTTATTAAACCCCTTCAGGGTGAACCTTGCCTTTAAATGTCAATACCTCACAAATTTATTAGAACTGACAAAAACTGTGACCTTTGTCCTGAGAAATCCGATTTGTCCACGTTTCCAAAGGAATAAATCCCCCATTTCATTGTAAAATTGAATGGTCATACATGTATTGATGAATATTCTAGTGTATGTTTGTGATCTTTGTGATGGTATTTATCTATTCAATTGACAGAGTAATAGCTTATTAATACATGTAGATAGAGTTACATCATGTAAACTTGGCAAAAAAAAGTTTCATAAAAGCCCAAGTTTAGTTTTGGGGATTTTTTTTTTATTTGAAAGCTTATGCCCAAAGGTCATATCACTACCAATAACAGATTTTGAATGTCTTTCGTTTTTTTTTTTTTTAAAAAATTAAGTAATGAAAAATCTCGGGGGGGGGAGGGGGGGACCCCGAGATTTTTTCGTACCCCCGGAGATTTTCGACTATATTTTTAATTATAGCATTCAAAGGGTTAATAAGGTTATGTAGTTATCTGAGTTATACCTCATCAGAAAGAGCGGACTCTGCCTCTTTTCACATGAGGTATAACTCGGAATTAAACACCTTATTTACCCTTTGGATGATCTATAACGTAAAAATATAGTCGAAAATATCGGGGTAGGTACCGAAAAATCTCGGGGTTCCCCCCCCGAGATTTTTCATTAATTAATTATGAAAAAACGAAAAGACATTCAGAATCTGTTATTTTGTTGCTGATTATGACCTCCTTGGTTATAAGCTTTCAAACTAAAAAAGAATCCCCAAAACTAAAACTTGGGCTTTAAGCAGCTTACAATTTACGCATTCTCCACAAACATGATCGCTACACAGAGTTTACAGAAAACTTCATTCATGATTGATAGTACATGTACTCAAACAAGTACGGAAGAAATTGCAGAAAACGTCTAGAAAAATGTGACTTGAAATATTGGCAATAGTTCATTATACATGTACATGTAGTTGTTTGAGGAGATAGTACAGTGTGATTAATACGTTAACCACGTACATATAAAATGCATACCCTTAGTTTAGTTCTACAATACATCTTTAATATGGCAGTGTCGAAATCATATACATGTACAATAGACTCTTGTTATAGCAAACTCCTTGGGACCACGACATATACATTTGTTATAATGAAATTTTGTTATATCGGGGTTGCAAAAAAAAAATATAAGAAACAAAGATATTTTGAACTTTGGGACCGGTATTATGTGTTTGTTATAGTGAGATTTTGTTATATACATGTATCAGTGTTCTTAATAATAAGAGTCCACTGTAGTGACTTTTGTCATAGTCATGGAAATGAACAGAGGCAAAAGTTTTAACATGTCGCATTCACAGAAGCCTTTGAAGAAATACATTACAGAAGCATACGCTCATTAAATATACGCCATGAGGAAGAATTCATAGAAACTCTAATCCACAATTAAAACTTTGACTTGACAATGAAGCACGATAATACGGAAACTGTATGTAAAACAAGAGCCCGGGGGGCACGACGCTCACCTGAGGTCTCGCAAACTCTCTACGGTACCCATAGAAAAAAACATTAGTTATACATA
>JZLH01S0627425.1:1880-16934 GCA_001188425.1 Eucidaris tribuloides | reverse complement strand
ATAACTTGTAAGGGATATTTTGATGTTAAAAAAAAGCCAAGGATGGCGGCGGCTCAAGAAAAATTCGCGCGGCGGTTAATCGGAAATTTGTCGGCTGGGGGGGCGCCATGTTATGGCCCCCCCCCCGTTTATTAGGGTTAAAGATTGTGTTATGATTTAATTGCACACCCTGAAATGAAAGCTGTCAATATAATGTGCATAATCAGTATAATCTCGAGATTCCACATAAATGTCACGCTCTCACAACACGACTTGGAGCTGAAGTCAGGTTTGTAAAATAAGTGCTGAAAAAGTTCAAGAACAGGAACTGCACCGACACAATGCGCTCCACTGGCAGTGCCTGTCAGGTGCTCTCTCATAAGCACTCCATATCTCCATGAAATTTCTCATGGACACTAAGAAAGTTTTTAATCAGTTCTCAATGTTTCCCAGTAATGAGTTAAAAAACAGTTAGTAAATTCAGAGTTACTATTATGTGGATTTTTTTGACACGATCCTTCAAAGAAAAATTGTTCATTTTTCCAGTTTACGTTATTGCTAACTGGACAACCAACAATTAGTCAAATACCAACAAACAATTACTGGCAAATCAAAATGTACAATTGTCACAAAATTTGTATAAGAACATTATCTATTTCTTGAGATTTAACAAATGGATGAAAGTGGCATGGTAACCCAACAATGATAAAGAAAAGAAACTTAATTTACCACATCTTGGCATGCTAGTCTCAGATCTGCTCCTTGCAGGGATGGAACAACATAAGGACCATCAGTGGGCCACAAATCTTCAAAGTCCAGCTGTAGAAAATAAATTATATACAAAGAATTTTAACAACCTCAATAACAACCTTGTTACAAAGATTTTCTAAAGAGAATGTTATCTTATAATTTCAACTTTTTTCCCAGAAGAATATGTTTATATCATTACTTCAATATCAGGGAGCTTACAGGTTAGTGACATGATTGGGAACACTTGAAAATGCCTCAAGATCCAAATGAGTTGAAATATATACCAACTATACACCAGCTGGAGTGGATCTCCCAGCTGGAAGGATTTGTCTCTATTTTTTTTTACTTAAGGAGAATCAAGAATGAACATACTTAGTATTTTAATTTTATCGGGGCACAATAAAAATAGGACCCATACAGACCCACACAGCATGTTTGCCTGCCACGAAGGATATTGACATTTGTTATATTAGAATGAGTCAACGTTTGACTACAAGATTTTCGCAAGGAGAATCCTTTCATAGTTTACTTGATTCTGGAGAAGTTTCAGCCCAAGTTGAGGACTACCCCCCATCATGTCATTTATCTTTAATGTTCCATAGTTGAACAACCATCAATTGATTTGAAAGTTACATTTGAAGTGGTTTCTTGAAATTAACAGCCAGCAACATTGTCAGGCCACAGCCCCACTGTGCTAATTGTGCCAGCTCATTCCCCCTATGCCGGGTGTATTTGGTGTCTATACAATAGATATGCAGATTTGTGTGAAAACATGACATTGGCATTGCATCGAAAGCGTGATATCTGTGGAATAGCAAGTCAAGGGATGCATGGTAACAATTCAATGCCAATGAAACAAATGCGAGTGAACGTGCGCTTGGCAGGATAAGAAATGATGATGCTCCTGCTGATGGTGATGACACAGGTTGAGGATAATTTAAAGTCACATGGCAGACTTTGTAAGACCTGCAAAGAGACACTGGTAGAATGTTAAAGTTGTTGAAAATGATGATGATGATGATGATGATGGTGATGATGGTGATGATGGTGATGATGGTGATGATGACGATTATGGTAATGATGGTGATGATAATGATGAAGATGATGATGATAATGATGATGACAATAATGGTTGATGACGACGATAATGATAGACATTGAGGATAATTTTAGGTCACATGGCAGACCTGTAAGACCTGCAAAGAGACACTGGCAGAATGTTAAGTTGTCAACGATGCTAATACTGATGATGATGATGATGATGATGATGAAGTTGGTGATGATGATGATGATAATGATAGAACTTGAGGAAGTTTTCGATCACATGGCAGACACGCAAAGAGACACTAACAGGATATTAAAAGTTAATGTTGAGGAGTAGGAGGAGGAGAAGGAGGAGGAGAAAGAGGAAGAGGAGGAGGAGGAGGAGGAGGAGGAGGAGGAAGAGGAAGAGGAGGAGGAGGAGGATGGAGATGGAAGGTGAAGATGTATTCTTACCTCCTCCGGAAGAACATGATGCGCTATAAACTCCTGGAGCAAAATCAGATTGTTCGGTGCCATCAACTCCTCCAACTTATTCGGTGGTAGCCGATCGAAGGCATCATCAGTTGGAGCAAAGACGGTACTATCATCATACTCGCTGTGGAGCCAAGGAGGAGGAGCGAGAGGAGGAATCCTGAGTCCCGGCATCCAACCATGTCCGTTTTGACCACGACCGTTGCCATGGGATTGCCCTCCCACTCTATCCCGTCTCTTGCGCCTGCGCCCTCCATGTTCCGAACTTCTTCGATCATCGAAGGAATCGCTGAACAACTCTTGGGCCATTTGCGTTCTCCTCAGTAGAGTCACAAATCGGGTGATGTTGTGGCTTCGGCCCAGGGCATCCATGTCGGGGTCGAAGTTTGGGCCGTCGAAGCGATCTCCACCAAAACCAGGACCCTGCAAAATATACATCATGGTAAGTGAAATGATGACACTTTATATACAAAAGGAGAGATCACAGAAAGTAACTAAACATATATGTCTTTGATTATGTGGCTGTATACTTATCTGGCACCTACTGAGTCACCTGCATGATAAAGTCAAATTCTTCATCCGCAAAGGGTGATGAAAAGATTCAGTTGAGATTCAAAATGTGGGAGAGTTAGGGCGAGAGCCTGCTACTTCTCAATTTTACCCCTCATCGAGCCTCAAAAGATATTGACCCCGTCAAAATTACTTAGACTATCTATGTGAATGAAAAAGATATGTCAGCTCGACCCATTGTGGTCAGTTCAGTCCCAGGACCGAATTTAAGGGGTCATTTACTTAGTCCCACACACATAGATTAGTGGGTATGTTTGGCAGTCTTCGTGACTGTATACTGCATTGCGTGCGACGCTGCGTGCGCATTTGTCGTGTATGCCTGCGCCGTAATTCCATTTCATTGGCGCAATTGTTATGTATTAACATCATTGACTACGCACGCACATACAGACAAAATGCGCACCGCGTCGCACGCATGCAGTATACAGGTCACGAAGACGGCAAACATACCCACTAATCTATGTGTGGGACTAAGTAAATGAACCCCTTAAATTCGGTCCTGGGGACTGAACCCGACCAATTTTGAGGGGTCAAGTCTTTTGGGCTCGATGGGGTAAATTGAGAAGTAGCTAGCTCCCAGACTAAGTGTTACATACAGTACTAACAAATGATACAGAAATATAGCAATCATTCTGAAGTTCAAAGAAAATCAAAACAAAACTACAATCTTCAAATGGTTCTGATGCAGGAAAAAACTATTTTCTTTCAACTCCCTGAGGGCTAAGGGTAGACCACATGTAATCCAACAGTTCTTCTGTGGAGGAATGATATCATAAAAAGGTCTCACGGTTGGAGAATGTGGCATTAAAATGAACGGTATCCTGATTGCGGTGTTTTACGACTTCATCCTGCTACTCCCAAAATAAGTCATAATTAATCATCCTTGACCTAATAATACCTCAATTGTTCCTCTGCAATAGAATATTGAGACTGTTCTCCCGTAGCATCCCGTGATCGTTCAGAATGAAAAAAATTTTCCTTGACGTGCAAACTATTCAAATAATTCTGGTGTCTAGCCTTACTATGATTGAGTTTGTTTTTATCCAACCAAAAATTACTCAAAGACTGCAAGAAATATGTTTATTTTCACAGGTTTTGCTCGCAAAAAATATCAGATTTGGGATCAACAATTCAAACTCTCACGAGTAAATCACACCAATGTAGGCAATACTGTGGCCAGATCTTAACTCCTATATCTTTAACCCATTGGAGATGATTTGATTTCAATACATTCATACACTTTCCACAGAACCAAGCATGACATATCTCAATCTTAGTCTCCAATGGGTTAAGTATTTTTTTACATTTTGATTTTGTGAATGGATTACAACTTTCACATCTGCAGTAGATCTTGTTCAAGAAAAGCAGAAAACGGATGTGCAGTTATGCGAAGAAGAACCAACAAAGTGTTAAAGGGAGATGTAGCCGACAACTAACAGGAATCAGTTCAGCGAAAAATTGATATTGTGAGTACTGTGAGAATTATGGTACACGGTGATAAAGAAAACCTACAAAAGGGGAGCTGTGTGACACTTACCCACACCAAGACAGTATTAATTCATTAATTTCACGTCTTTGCAAATTTCTTAACTCGACCAAGATCGCCGAAACAGCTATAGGGGGTCAGAGCTTATTGATTCAAAAAGAGCATGGTGCGTTCAACATGCATTGGGCGGCATGCATCGGTCACGTCATGTCAGCACAAGGCCAGTACATGTGCAATCTGATTGGTTGGCAAGAACGGACAGTTACCGCAAAGAATTTCTTCACTCATTCTTGTAAGTTGTTGGCTACATCTTTCTTTAAAGGGATGATTGCCCGATCAAAAAAGACAATAAGATTTTGGGCCGTTATCACTTAAATGCTTGACATGACCCTTGTGAATAGAATAGAAGCTTCACATCTACATTAGATCTTGTTCAAGATAACATAGCGAGTAATGTGCAGTCATGCAAGAAAAAAACTGACAAAGATTTAACAGTGCATTTTTTTATCCTCACCATTGTCCGTGGTCTCCTGTACATGACTGGGGGATGAAGCATGCCATCTGTGGCGTAGATAACACCGTTGGTGGTGTTATGGACGGACCTGATCCGACCACGCCCACCCAGCAGTAAGTTTCCCTCCTGTATGGAAACATAAACATAGGATGCATGGTTTTCAATGCCAAAGTGATATTTCAGAGTAGCAAGAAGTTACTACTAACTCAATGACAGGACGGGAGGGGGAACAGACTAGAAAACTCTATTTTAAGTTATCAGAACAGTCATATCCTCCTCACTCATACGTCCACTAAATTGATGAAAAAATGGTAAATTTTCTCAACTTACAAAAGGAGCATATATGTTTAAGTCATCCCCTCCCCCCTTGATCTCAACTTAATTCGAGCTGAGTCTATACAAGTCATGTATTTTACTACCATATCAGTTTGTTAACCGGTGTGTTGGCTCAGTTGGTAGAGCATCCGCCTCACAACCGGGAGGTCGAGAGTTCAAGCCCGACCACGTCAGACCAAAAGACGTTAAAAGATGGGAGTTGCTGCTACCCTGTTTGGCGTTCAACGATTTTTAGAGATAGAGCAACGTCGATCTGGCGCTGCTCAGTGGCTGCCGGGCCCACGATCAATTGGGCAAAATGATTTCTATTTGTAATGTCTGTCTATTTCGAATAGTATATGGATTATTATTATTATTATTATTATCATTATTATTATTATTATTATTATTATTATTATTATTATTATTATTATTATTATTAAAATATGGATTATTAATCATTACTCAATACGTTGTGTCAAATCAAGCACAATACTTGAGGGGAACAAGTCATGAAAACCCAGCGCAAACACAAAAATTATGGGAAATTACAAGAACTCGGGAGAGGAGGGCAGAATCTGATGTTACAAGCAAGAGCGTTTATCTTCCCAAATTCTTGTTCATCTCGTGACAAGACGATGCACTCATCAAATTATCAACGAGTAATTTTCAGGGACGTTGGTTGGCACCGTTCACCCATTTCATCTGCCGGCTACAAAATTAAGGTACAAGCTGGGCTAAGTCTCACGGTATCCCTGGTTATGGCCAGATCTTGTCCATTCATGGTCCCCACGGTGGTATGGTTCCCAAGGTCGGCCCGGAGCAGGACGGTGCTGGACACGATGTGGTGCAACACCAGCTGGGTCACCTCGTAGTCCTGAGACCTCCAATTCCTGGGAAGATCCTGAGAAAATTTAACGATGAAATTGTACTTGCAGAGCAACATAATTTTACTGTTTTCATACCATTTACATGTATGTTCAGATGGCATTCTAAAAATGTCACTCTAATACAGAAGAGAGTAGCCGTAAACAACAGCACGTAATTTTTAATAAAACATCAACCAAATTCATCACACTGACAAAGTACTTGCACAGAAATCTACATGTGGGACAATGTTAATTGTAAATATTTGATGCTAGGGCAGGGGCTCTCAATTAGCATTGTTGAAGCGCCATATTTCTTATCGAGACTTTTTATTATGCCACTGTCCAACACGCAAAGCAAGCAAAACGAGCAAAGTGTCGCGGCGAGAAGTCCAGGGCACATTTAAGGGCCCCTGGTGGGGTCGAGGGGAAGGAGTCCCAAAGCTTTTAAATGTGAGGTCTTTTAAGTGGCCCAGAATGGCTCTAATTAATAAAAACTACAGAAATACAAATTCAAACAAACTACACAATTTATTTATTTTTTCATAGCAGCTTCCATGTGCCACTTCGGAAGACCCACTGTGCCAAAAGTGGCGCATACGCTACTAGTTGAGAACCCCTGTGTTAGGGCATTGCCAATCCTACAACCATAAAGATGCAAAATGTAGAATGCACAGTCGCAAGCACTTGATCTGATTGTTTTTATGAATTTGTCATGTATGCCATATCACAAAGCGAAGAACTAGAGCAATTCGGCTTCGCCCAGCCGATGGGGTATGCCTCCGCACCCCCGTCCCATTCCAAAATTGATGTATACGGGGCCTTATGACCTTTGACCGCTCAACTCAGAAATCTCATCAGTTCATCAGTGCCCCATAATACACACTTTACCCAAATTACATCAATATCTGATAAGCCATTCTCAAGTTATCGTGGTAAAGACACCAATTATGGGGCCTCTTGACCTTTGACCTTTCAACCCCAAAATCTGATCAGTTCATTGGTGCCTTATCACACTTACTTCACCCAAGTTACATCAATATCTGATAAGCCAATCTTACGTTATCGTGGTAACGAGCCCAAATCAGACATGTTTTAGGCCCTGTGACCTTGACCTTTGACCTTTCAACCCCAAAATCTAATCAGTTGATTATTGCCTTATAATGCATACTTCCACCTAGTTACATCAAAATCCGACACGCCATTCTTAAGTTATTGTGGTAAAAAGCCCAAATCAGACATGTTTTAGGCCCCCCTGTGACCTTGGCCTTTGACCTTTCAACCCCAAACTCTAATCAGTTCATTATTGCCTTATAATGCATACTTCAACCAAGTTACATCAAAATCTGACAAGCCATTCTTAAGTTATTGTGGTAAAAAGCCCAAATCAGACATGTTTTAGGCCCTGTGACCTTTGACCTTTCAACCCCAAAATCAGTTTATTGTTTCATCATGGTACATACTTGATCCTAATTACATCAAAATCCGATCAGCCGGTCTTAAGTTATCGTGGTAACGAGAACCGGTAACGGACGGACGGATGGACAACCTGAAAACATAATGCCTCCGGCCCCTTACGGGGCGGAGGCATAAAAATATAAAAGATTTTCCATGAGGGGTGCTACAATGTATTCCACAATACCTGTTCCAAAACATAGGAATGCACTGCACGGTCCGTCGGTGCAAACACTGTATATACGCCCTCTTGGGTCAAGAAACCGTGTGCTCGCAGCTGAGAGAGAGAAAAAGACACAAGAATATAATACTCTAAAATCAGGTTATCTTCTCTAAAATCTGCATTCAGAGATTTAACCTTTCATGGACAGTAAGTTAAAGACATCTGCCATCAGAGTTTTTAATCACTGTCAAAAAGTTGTAATCATACTCCTTGAAGTCAAATAATGGTCTGTTGTTACAACATGAAAGTACATATATTGTCAGGATTTATCCTACTCTTCGTGAAAAGGCATTTGTAATTGCTGCATCTAAGTTGTGGAACGCTTTTCCTTTTTGGTTTGCGTAAACTAGAATCAGCTGAAAAATTTAGGATGCACATGAAAACATTCTTATTCAAAATTACATTGGCAGAGTAATAGGTTTAATGGAATGCCGTAACATTTATTTGATACAAAATTAATAATTAGAAACAATGCAGTTATATCTAAGATGAATAATTGTAATACACATTTGAATATACTCACATAAAAATTATACTGTCATATTTATGAAGACATCATACTTACATTTTCCACTAATTGAACAAAAATGTTCACTCCTTGAATCACCCGCAGCTCCTACAAAATCAATGAAAGAAGAAAATTAGTGTTTTACTTAATTTTATTTTGAAAAAAAAAAATTCAATCACAATTTCAGGTGAGAAATGGGTTAAATATGATATCATAATATTCCTTCAATTTTTGAATTTTTCTATTTGTCTGCACACTCTGCACACAAGAGCGAAATATAATTTTTGCGCGCAAAGCACGCTGCAAAGTTAGAAATTGTGTAGGCCCTATGTTTAGTGGAATTGCTATATTAAATTCAGTGGTTTTAAATTGTAGTACCTTTTGGAACATTATTATTGTATTAGGCCTATTTGCTATGAATTTTTCAAGTTTTACAATTATTAGGGGTCAAAACGGTATGTTTGTCCCCTAAATCTGACATGTATGAGGTCTCATGACCTTTAACCTTTGAACTCTGAAATCTAATCAGTCCATCCATCTGTGCCTTGTAATACATACTTCATCAAAGTTACATAAAACTCTGAGAAGCTGTGCTTAAGTTATCATGGTAACAAGCCCAAATCAGACATGTATTAGGCCCTGTGACCTTTGATCTTTGACCTTCAACTCCAATATCTAATGAATTCATTGTTGCCTCATAGTGCTTACCTGGTCCTGGTTGAATCAAAATCTGATCAGCTGAAAACCGGTAACGGATGCATGCACGCAGGCACACAAGGATGGACAACCTGAAAACATAATGCCTCCGGCAACTTCATTGCGGAGGCATAAAATTCCAAAAATATGTCAGGAGTCTGTGATTCCACTACATCCAAGTCTCCAGGGGCGGTATTCTGGAAAGGTCTTAAGTCAGTTAAGAGTCTTAAATTTCCAGATTCTGGCTTAAGTACTGTCTTAACTTCCAGCACCCGACTTAAGTGGTATTCTCAAAAGTCTTAACTTTGAGCACCCCACTAAATTTACCTCTTAAGTCTACGACACCTGTTTAAGAGACTTAAGTGAGATAAGAGTCATAAACATCGCAGTTTTAACGATTTAAATGGCGATCGGGAATACTGGAATTGTTTGTCAAGCAAAACTTCTAAATGAATTGAACGACTATCGAGGAACTAATTGAAAGATAACGGTTCGAAAGAGCCCATATTTTTTGCATAACCGAAGACATATTACCAGCAATAAAAACAGCTAGCTGCACCGTACCGGTCACAAAAGTGTATGCGCATTCAAGCCTGCGAGACACGCACGTAACTCCGTGGACTTTGCGTGCATTGATAGCGCTCGTACGCGTAACAAAAAAAATGTGCGTTCGATGTATGAATTACACGCCAAGTTCATCAGCTTAGCTTAGTGGGGTGCTTAATTCTTTCGAGAATACCAATCTAAGAACCCCGCTCAAGATAGCAGGGTACTTAGATACATGTTTCATATTTCAGAGCCCGACTTAAGAATTTTCGAGAATTCCGCCCCAGTTTGCAAAGGCGTCCAGGTGGGACAATCTCCAATTTGGGTGATGTTAAGGATTGCAGTCTCTGCAAAATTAGGGTTACCTTACCTGTAAGACATTCCCTGTACATGTGACACCATCCCCCACAAAGCCACGCTTGCACTTGCACTCTCTTCGTCCAGGGCCAGTGGGTCGACAGGTAGCCCTAAAGCTGCAGCCTCCGTGTTCATGATGACACAGGTTATCGGGAGTGCACTCCAGGCCATCGCCGTGGTAACCATTGATACAAAGGCACAGACGCTGAAAACGATATTGAAAATAAAAATAGGTGGATGCTATCGCCCAACTGAAAATCAATGGAATGGTATAGATGGTTTACATTGAATATCTTTTTCTACAAATTTTAACATAATATCAGACATTTTTGTACAGAAAGAGAATAATGTACATTTCTAAACATTTGTGGATAACGATTGATTGGAAAAATATAAATCCGCAAAATTCATCATACCTTCAATGATCTCCAAAAAAAAATTAAAATTATAGTGTTAGAAATGTTACAATTTTATATCTACCATCACTTTCGTACCCAAAACATTTCCCTACGATGTAAGCATTAATGATTGTTTGAAGTTGACTCGATCTGCACTCCAAAAGTTGATCAATGTGGCATGGTTCAGAAAGGATTGACACATTAAGGGATAAACTTGCCCAAAGAACAAAAAAAAAAAAACTTGACTCACAGGCTCTGTAGCAGTTCCTGGAATGCACTCTGCTTTCTCATGACATCCTCCATTGTTGTTTTCACAACGAAATTGCTCTGTTAGATGAAACAAAATATGGTCCATAGGTACTTATGTGAAATAGTAATAATACTCACAGAAAATGAAATAATTATACTAACATAAAATAATACCAACAGATATATATAATATACATACATATCAATCCACAGGATGTTAAAGGTCCTCACAGTTGGTGTTCTTGTTGTTTAAAACAAGTCTTTCATCAGATGTGTCTTCAGATTATTCTTAAATTTGTCAGTAGTCTCAGACTGAATTTTATTTGGGAAATTCAGATGAGCTGCTTTGGAAGTGAGGCTATATGTATGCAATCTGGATGTAATCTGTGTAAGTAGTAGGATCGAAGCCACTTCAGAGATACTCCACCAATACAGTACCAATGTGTTAGATCTAACTTTGTTTAAAAATTCCAGATATGCAGACAACTTATCAATGACTTTTACATGACAGCTAAACAATGTGACAATCCCTTTTGTACATTACAAAAAGGGGGAGGGGCAGATTGGAGCGAGGCACAAAAGTGTAATTACCTCTACAGGAAGGGCTTCCAAGTCCAAGGCAGCAGGTCCCATACTGTATTGAAAAAAGACAGAGAACAACATATAACTGTAATCAGTGACTTCTCAACATGTTTTCTTTGAATTGATGCCTACTCTGATTGTCAGAAATCTTTCAAAGCCTATTTTTATAGATAGAATTTTTTTCCAAGACAAAAAATAAGCTAAAAATAGAACAAGACAAACACAAAGTGGGTAGTAATTACTTGCCACTATCAGTTGTAATGACAAAAATATAAATGAATATTTAACAGAAACAGTAAATAGCTTAATGCCAGTTGTGTCATGTAATATTAGACAAACATTGTTAATTCTAATTATGGAATTTCGGTGATCAACCTCGTGGCCCACTGACTGAAAAACACTGTTTTGAATAATGAGAATTAACGAGCATACGAGCCTTTTAAGGGATCAGACCCCCATCACCTTCTGATTGCTTACACTTGATGAAGATTCATTGAATGGGCAGCCATTCCACAGTGGAGCCAATAGGTGGGAGATACCGTGGGTCACACTCATGGCCCACACACTGAAAATAATTCAAATAATTCAGCCCCCGTCCCCTCCCTTCACCCATCTCCCCCCCCCCCCATCACCTTCTGATTGCTTACACTTGATGAAGATTCATTGATGGGGCAGCCATTCCACAGTGGATCCAATAGGTGGGGTATACCGTGGGCCACACCACGAGGCAGTAACACTATGTCTGGTAAGATGATGGGGATGGTATTGACAAACACCTATATGAATCAAAAAATAGGGACAAGTAATCATTGCACTGGTCTGTAATACATTTACAAATGAGAGCTTAACCCATTGGAGACTATGAATGGGTTATCTCGGGCTGGGGGTCAATTAATGGAGAATGTGTGTAATATAGAAATCAAATCCATGTTTAATACATAAGGGACAGGTGTACAAGACAGTCATTGGTATACCTAGTTTGGTTATAAAATGTATAATATATATAAATGGTTCGTACATTTACACATTTTCAACATTCCCTGACTTTCCATGACTTTTCAGAGCAGAAAACTGTAAATTTCAATGACCATTGTTTACATTTTTAAATGTTGTGAAAATACATCATCGCATTACTAGCACGCTCCCAATCAAGCGTCATTTTAAAAATATCTTCATTAAAGGTATTGCCTAACATTTACCACAGTTAAAAAATCTGAGCTACATGATTCCCCATGATATCATTGTCTTTGATAAGGTCTAAAAATGACGCCCTGAAAAAATTGTATTTCAAAATGATTATTTAGTGCTTTAAAAAAGTGAAAATCATAAGTTGATCGGGTTCACCTGCCCATTTTTTCCCATAGACTTACTGTATGTACACCTAGGCTATTTAAACTCGCCCCGAGTTTTAATTGTTTATTCATGCGTAACTTGCCATTGGCAGTGTAACTTTCCAAACTTTTGTATTCTAGGGTGTTTATTTGTCCATATGAACACTACTATGTAGTTCAGATATCAAAATTTGACAATTTTTTTAATTGAAGCTCCACAATGTTAGCCTATCACTTTAAAAGTTTTTCCATGAATTTCAAGAAGGAATTGCAGTATTTCCTGACTTTCCCTGACATTTTGCTTCTACTATTAAATGAAATTTTAAATAAATTTTGCTTCTAACAATTTTTTTTTTCAAATTCAATCACTTTCCAGAAAATCCCTGGACCATGTGAACCCTGAGGTATGGGGCTGAGACTTGGGCACTAAAGAAACAACATAAGTTGAGGCTTAATCTCACAGATAATAGGAAATGTTAATCACCCTCTACACCCATGTTACAATCTCATGCGCTCAGGCAAACGGTATAGGTCAATGAAAGCACGTACTTCACGCTTCCTCAACTCCTTTGTTCCGCTCTCTATCCGTAAATACAATGAACTACAATGAATAAGCCCATATCTTGTCACTTCGCCAGTCAGTCATCTGTACTGCATTAAATTCCACCTCTTCGACCCGTTTTAACATATCTTTAAGCGATAATACATGTTATATAATAATATAATGATATAATTATAATATAATGACTGAAATAATGACAACAATAATGACAATAATGATTAATGATATCTGCTTTCCTATTAAGCCGCCACTCTTCATCACAATATTACAAGTTTAATCCAATTAATTTGTGTACCATGACTATAACAGAAAATTTATTTATTGTTTATGTGTTTAGTATTGTGTGTATATAAGTATAGTGATTGAATTTGTATTGTGTAGTATAATATATGTAAATGATGTATGTATATAAAATGCCAACAGAGTGAATTTCCATGGTGGACAATAAAAGTAATGAATCTGAATCTGAAATGAATCTTAATGCAGTATGCATGCAACTGCTTACAGGTAGATGTGTGGTTTCACCAGGAAGGACAGAGTAAGGAATAACAACATCACATAGACAGAGAGAAGAGAAGAGGAGTATATTATATTGTATGTGGGTAACTGACAATGAATGTGGAAGGGAAAAGGAAATGTAGGAGTAAGTCATGAAACATTTGTAACACATCTTGTCAACTGCTACAAGATACAGTTTTAGATCATATTACAGACGTACCAGGTCGTGTCTTGACTGAAACTGGAGACGAAACTTCTCTCCAAGTGCGGTGGCAACGTCTTGGTCTACTGACAGATTCTGAGAGGTGAGGGCTCGTCCTGGTATCATGTGATAACGTAGAATGTCTTCTTGACTCTGTGACAAGAAAAAAAAAGTTACATAAAATCCAAGTTTCAACAAATTAATTGGAAAGAAAAATACAGGCCTTAAAATTTGGGATTCAAATGTCTCAAGTTTTTTTAAAATATAAACTATGCACCATTTGTATGATAATGTGCCATTTGCTCACTTTACAAGTGTAATTATTTTCAGACGGACGAGAAAAATTAAAAGGTTTGATCCCAAACCAGTTAAGTCCATTTTAGTAACTCTGGAGAAAAATGCATTTTTTTGCCCGGGTTTATATACCCACCTATGGAAAAAATAAAAGTAAAGCCCCCAAGATATTTCGTACTTGCTTGTGGAATTTGGCTTCAAATTTCATACTATCGCTAGGTATTTCAGTGTTAAATGTGTTGATGTTAATAACTCAATTTTAGTAGAAAATGAAGTTAATCTGTTTTGCAATCAAACTCTTCAATTAGTACCCGCGTTATAGGCAATGATATGTATAACAGAGTTCTTGGACTGTAGGGCATTGACCAAATAACGCTCTAGAAAAAAAGTTCTGTAGTCTCCAGACTGGTATTGAAAAATATCATTACAAACTGATTAAGATGAAGTTGCTGATGAGAAAACACATTTGTTCTCCGATTGTTATTGGCTCATTATTGAGATAATAGACTAATTAATGAGAGAAGTTCCTCAGTCCCATTCGTAGAAGAAGGAATCACCGTCAATAGTGATTTCACGGACACGAACATTACTCGCTAGATCAGTCTTTACAGCTATGCTATTAATATTTATGAAGGCCTGTGGCTCACATCGGAATGTACTGTTGAAGGTATTCTTTTGAATGCATTTAACAAAAACCATTTACACAGTCCTCCATTATTTATACAGTGTGTATCAAAAAAAAGTAAACACTTATAGTCCGGCAGCCAAATCCAGATTTTGGGCTGGACCTTGTTTTAGGGTCTATAGTTTTTTTCTTTGCAGATCATGATTCCTGAGACCATCAAGATGAACAATCTTAAGACTGACACTCTGTCAGCCTTGAGCAATTTTAGATATTCGGAAAAAACAAAATGGCCGCCCAAATGCCCGATTTTTGTATAGAAAAATATAAAAGCGAATGTTTGTTTAAGTAAAGGACTACCAGTTGTGTATATTTTTAGTAGTACATCACCCTAGACAAGATTGGAAGCATTGTTTTATCATAGATGACATGTTACTTTGCATATTTCCGAGAAATCACTATTTTAGTCTCAGATCCAGACCCTGTGACTTTACCTTCCTCCAAATAGACGCACAGCAGCTAGTTCAGCACCCCAC
>JZLH01S0627421.1:0-21944 GCA_001188425.1 Eucidaris tribuloides | reverse complement strand
TTACACTTTATTTTTGCATCATATGGAGCCGAATATTACCACTGACAATTCATTTCCAATTGTAAAAGCAAGCACCCGAAATTTGTTTTAAAATCCGAATAGGTCTGTATCCATAATTTATTTCCGATCGGGAAACAACTACACCTGACATTTCTGTTTAGCGTGATGTGGAGCTTAATATAATTTATGTGCACCCTTTTTCCTCGATAAATGTTTTTATTTTAACTGGCTAGATCGGACCAGTAAAATTGACCGACAGTGAACTTTACAGGTCCCTGGACCGTCGTATCTGCAACACTCTAGCCAAACGGCAATACTATTATCGATCAAGACGTTTGACAGAAAAAATATCGATAGCGCGATCAATCGATTGATAGTATCGGGTGATCGAGTAGTCTATGCCAAGTCGTTTTTTACTTTACTTGTTGTTTGAAATTTACATTCAAACCTCAATAAATAAAAAACGGAGTAATCATAAATGCTAATATTTTGCATAGGGCATGGCACAAATATATTCTACATGTATAGCAAATAAATTACTCAGGGTGTTGGTTCCCTTTAAATTTCAAGTTTCAGAAGGAGTGTTTCTGGACAGAAAATCATCTAAAATTATTTTGAATAAGATATAAATAATATTTAAAGCAAATTTTCGGGGAATGAAGTAGACATTGAAACTACGTTTGATTTCATTTTTGCATTTCCAACATTTTGGTTTATAATATATATACATGTATATTATATACAATATCCCCTCAAAACCAACCATTTCAAATTAAAAAATTTTTCAAAAAAGCCTTAGATTACATCAGAGAAGCATCTAGAACCCTATAGCTCCGGACTCCGGGCCTATTGAAGTCGCTGCTTCGGCACTGAACTTATTTCAGATTTTTCAGATATTTTCTCGAATCTTACTCCCACATCCCCTGATTATAGTAGAGCATGATACAAGGATACATTAATTTGTTATTAAACAAGCAAGGCAAATTGCGATGCAAAACCATGATGATTTTTACCTGAATCCTGAAAGGAAAAAAGAATGGCTCTGGAAAACTGAAAATGGCTCTGGTAAAATGAAAAATGGCTCTGGTGATTTTTTCAAAATGGCTCTCTAAAAATAAAAAGTAATTTCAACACTGTCAGACACACATGTATGTATGCATGTATGCAGGGGAAGCATTGGGGTAAAATCTCAGGGGGCAAAACTGTAGCCCCTCCTAAATTTCAGGATTTACACTGCCAAAACCCCCTAATTTTCTGTTTTTTTTTGGACAATTCTTGGGGAGGGGGTGGCCACCCCCTGCCCCCCCCCCCACTTGTGGCACCACCCAGCATATATGTGCTGATATTGACAAGCTAGCCTGTAATAAAAAATGTCAGGGCATAATCTTAACATGCTTGACTTCAGAAGATTGACATCTGAAATCTAAGGCTGCCATCATCAAAAAGCAGTTCCCGGTTCTATTCCTCTCCAGCTGGCATTATTCAGACTTACCCCCGTCAAACCGAATCTTGACCACAAAGAAATCAGCGCAACTGAGTATACCGTAATAGCCACATGAACAGCGCAAACATTCCCCCTATCCCTAATACGGTGTTACGAGTATTAGCCAGGTTCAATGACGGAGATGAGAGGGGACCATTGAAAAGATATATATATCCACATATAAATCCGGTATAAATCCAGTCTTCCGTTTAAAGCGTACGAGGGGGCACATGCACACACAACTCTGAGCACAAGCATAGAAAATATTCCAGTCATAATCCGAGTAAATCCAAAATAAATCCAAAATAGATCCGAGTTAAGTCCTGAGTAAGGAGGGGGTTGGATTTTTCACCTTGTTGAATAGCGAGCCATCTTAGACCACCAGAACCTCGGTACATTGCTTGACGATAGAGTCTGTCTGTCGTACATGGGGGAGAGCAATAGTTCCTTGGTAAATTGATTTAAAGGTAGTGTACCCCTTGATAAAGTTATTGATTTTGAAAAAAGTTTTCCACCCTGCATAAATAAATAATGTTTTAATACATTTACATCCTGGAGCTGAATAAGGGATACATCCAAAATAAAATACTAAGTAAAGTTGTAAGAGGGTGTTCTATGTAAAATAGTTTTTTTTTTACATTAAAGCAAATAGCAGTAGCTGAAGTCATGAGAAAATGTTGTTTAATCAAACATGGATCTCAGCTATTAGGGAAACTAATACATGTTCAAAGGCATCATACAAGACATGTTCATGTACAAAGGCATCATACAAGACATACATGTATCTGGTGTACATGTCGTCGTGGCTTTTACGAACCGCCAAACAGTTGTTTTGGGGTCAAATTTTCGATTTTGAGTTTTCAGCGTATTATGAAAGTACATAGTCTAAACTATCATATCCCAAAGTTTTAGACAGTAAAAATGTTTACTTTTTGAAATATACGAGTTTAAAAACACCTCTTTCATCACAAAATTTCAGTCTAATTTGTTTATCGGTTTGTAAAACAGGGGCGCAAGCGACGAACAGTACACATAGGTATGTGCGCACTGGATAGGCGCTGGTTTTACGAACCACCGAACAATTCAACGCGAAAATTGTTCGTCCATATGCAATACACGCAACGTATGGCGATACGCGAAAGCAGTGGATTTTACGAATGGCCAAACAATTTTATCGCTAAATATATTTATTATTTTATGATATTGGCTCAAAATAATCAGTAAGCCAGAAACTAGAGTATTTATATTTGACACTTTGCTAAAATTCAGTCATCTGTAACAGCGAGAAACAAGAAAATTCTTTGTTGGAAAAGTGCACTTTTTCAAACGCGATTTTCTCGGAATTGCGTTTGCGCACCAAAATGAATTGTTCGACGGTTCGTAATAGCCACGACGATGTGTTGGTTGGTTGTACATGTAGATCTTACATTGTCACAGCTATTAATTTATGAAAATGTGAAAACAGGTGATAATCCTTATTTCTTCACCTCAACAGTTTTAATCTTTTTTTTTTATAACAGTTGAGTGGCAGTCATGCCTCATGGAACATAATCCCCATGCTAACCACAATGTGCGACAGTGTAATGTACTTCAGTGGTTGAATTTTCCCCAACAGATATTACTACCCATATAAAGTCCAATACAGTATATTGAACAAAAGTCCAATACGGTATTTTGAACAAAAGTCCAATACGGTATATTGAACAAAATGAAATATTAAATAAAACAGCTGTACAGGGCATTTTTTTTTAAAGGTACACAATGTGATAACAAGCAACCATCATGCAAAATATACTGAACATCTTGAAAGAGAAAATATTGATCACTATTTCCCTGTACGTTATTAAAACCTTCTCCATTCCTTGAGACTTATACATAAAGCTCTTAGCTGTCAATCAAACACGGATGCTTCTACAATTCTGTTTGCATCCTCATTGATTCAAGGTACTTGAGTCCCATCAGAAAGGAGACGATTGTGATCGACTGGAAATTTGTGTCCCCCCCCCCCTTTTTTATCTTTTTTTTTACAAGCAGTGGATCTCCTTTGCATGAGTAAGAATTAATTGTGTATAGAGGAAAGCACATTGTATGGACCTTTGGTGAAGATTTGGGGGCATGAAACTCAGTTTTGTAGGAATTATAGTGACAGTTAGATTTTGAATTGAATTCTTGCATATACTGCAGCCTATACCAGATCACTAGTCTACCTCCAGACCCTTCAACATTATAGTGACATTTGGATTTTGAATTGAATTATTGCATACATTACAGCCTATACCAAATCACTAGTCTTCCTTCAGACCCTTCAAAATTATAGTGACATTTGGATTTTGAATTGAATTATTGCATGCATTACAGCCTATACCAAATCACTAGTCTTCCTTCAGACCCTTCAAAATTATAGTGACATTTGGATTTTGAATTGAATTATTGCATACACTACAGCCTATACCAAATTATCAGTCTACCTTCAGATTCTTCAGAATTATAGTGACATGTAAATTTTGAATTGAATTATTGAATATACTGCAGTATATACCAAATTAATAGTTTACATTCAGACCCTTGGCATACATCACTTGCATACGCGTACGCAGGGGTTCAAACACCCCCCTTTAGCCGAAGGGGGTGTTAAACACCCCCAAACACCCCCTTTTCACCCGAAATCACCCCCTTTTTTCACGATATCACCCCTTTTTTCGTAAAAAGAGTGGTGTTTGAAAATGAGAAATAATTGATTTTTTAGGGGATTTTGGAAAAATAATTTTCATGACACCCCCCCGCCGAGAAAAATTTTGGACCCCCCCTCTCCCCCCCCCCCAAGCGAGTTTTCGGCGGTTGGCGTGATCGGGAAAAATGTGGAACCTAGGATTTGGCCACGGAAAAACACCCCCCTTGGAAAAATCCTGCGTACGCCTATGATCACTTGTATGGGTGTTTATCACATTATGATGAAAATATACAGATAACAAAATATGCTACATGACAAGTTTTATGCATTAGTATCATGCAGATTAGTATTCACAGACCAATAGATGAATACTAGAATACTACTGCACAACTAGTTTCAGTGAGCCTGAGACCCAGACGAAACAGCAGTTAATGTATTGTGTATTTTTCAAATTCTAGGAGCAATAGTAGTAGCTGAACTTTTAACAGTAGTAAACGTATTATTATTACTAGTAGTAGTAGCGGTAGCAACAGTACAAGCAGTAGAAAACGGTAGTGAAGTAGTAGTAGTAGCAGTAGTAGTAGTAGCAGCAACAACAGTAGTATAGTAGTAAAAGTAACAGTAGTAGTAGCAACAGCAGTAGTAGTAAAAGTAGTAGTAGTAGAAGTAGTAGTAGCAGTAGTAGCAACAGTAGTAGTAGTAGTAAAAGTAGTAGAAGTAGTAGCAACAGTAGCAGTAAAAGTAACAGTAACAGTAGAAGTAGCAACAGTAGTAGTAGTAAAAGTAGTAGTAGAAGTAGTAGTAGTAGCAACAGTAGTAGTAGTAAAAGTAGTAGTAGTAGTAGTAGTAGCAACAGTAGTAGTAGTAAAAGTAGTAGCAGTAGTAGTAGTAGTAGTAGTAAAAGAAGTAGTAGCAGTAGTAGTAATAGCAGTAGTAGTACATTGTAGTAGCAGTAGCAACGGAAGTGGAAGTAGTAGTAGTAGTAGTAGCAGCAACAGTAGTAGTAGTAGTAGTAAAAGTAGTTGAAGTAGTAGTAGTAGTAGCAACAGAAGTAGTAGTAGTAGTAAAAGTAGTAGTAGTAGTAGTAGAAGTAGTCATAGTAGTAGTAGTAGTAGTAGTAGTAGTAGTAGTAGAAAAGCAATTTTGAAAACCTTATCTTGATTTTACCATGATGTTACTGGTTATTGACACATGTATACTGTAGACCTACATTCTAGTCGTATTAGTGACAAAGGGAAAGGAAAATGAATAGGTAAAGGAAAAGGTAAAGGAAAAGGAGTGTTTTGTCTTACATGCAGTATGTACAGTATACACAATAAATGTATAAACCCTGAATCTTATCAATAGCAGAATAATCTGGCTGCATACACATTGATAAGTGATGTGATTTGTACAAACATATTTAGCTCTCACGAGGATCCCGACCTACAAAAGAAGTCGTCCCTGCTGCGGATACGCTTGTCCGACATCATAAAATCGAACAATTTATGCAAATAACCGCGGGTGAATTATCTCCACTAATGTAGTATCTGGGGGATTTTTCAGGAGCGGTGTATTCTCGTAGGTTAAGAGCATGCGGACTTCGAGACGTGACTCTGGATATTCATAGCCCCTTCTTATCGCCTCCACGATTCGGATCCGGTCTAGCCAGAGGTATTGAATTTTTCCTTGAAAACCAATTTGATTATACGGGCACACTTTTGACTTGCATTTCGAGCAAAATGAGGGTCTAAAAATAACAACATCTTATCGTTTCTGCCACTGATCATATGAATCAATAACGGTTTTCACTAGTTTGTATGGGGTAGTTGTGAGATTGGAAGGTTTGCCTGCGATGTTTAGATGCAGTTTGCATCTAGGCCTAGGAGCACATATCACACCTAACCTAACACATATCACACCCACTCCCCACCTTATACAGAAAGAATAATGTGCACACACTTCAATTACTCTGAAAGCAAGCCCCACACAATTCCACACATCAAGGAGCAACTCATTTTGTTTGGGGCAAAATATGGCACTTTCTGTTCATTTATACTCTATTTTACGAACTTTTGGACCCATTCTGAAAGGTCAGTTGTTGAGGAAAACACATCCTCTTTCTTTGACTCACATAACAGGAAAGTCAAAGCACAGTAAATAACTATGATTGTTTGATAAAATATTTCTATCAATTTTGCTCTTGAAGTGTAATCATCATGTCAATACACCAATATGTACTACAGGAATATTTGCCTTACTATGTATAAAAAAAATTCTAAAAATTTCTTTATTTTAGTAAACAAAAATATTTTGGTAGTTGACAGCTAGTCAAAACAGCAGACCTATAATAATCTGCTTTTGATAGGTAGAGGTCTACACTCACTAAAGCAAAATATAAGTAAATAAATAAATCAATGAATATATAAATGAATAAATAAATAAATAAATAAATAAATAAATAAATAATTACTTAATTGAATACATAAATAAAATGAATAAAATAGATGAATAAATAATGAATGGAATCTAGATAAAAAAGTGAAAATAAAAACGAGTCAAAATGCACTGAACAAGTAAAAGAAATACCACCTTACATAGCTTTTGAGTTCTACATCAGATGGTACCAACATAGATTTTTATTTACAATGAAGCTAGTGCTGTATTATTTTGGTCATTTTAAAAACAGCTTAACCTATATGTACCCATGAAAAACAAATGGTTTAGGGTTAACCTAAAACGAATATTTGAAGTTCTTTATCTACAAAAAAAAAGAAATATTGATGTTCCCTGAAATAACTACGCCAACATGTTAGTGTTGGTGGTAAAATCTTATTTTTCTTTCAAAACCATTGCTTTACTGGTCAAATATTTGGATAACAATGACATATGACTTAAACTGTGTCATCATAACAACATCTCTTTGCAAATACTTAGAATAAAGTGATCCCATTTCTGCAGCAAAATGACATAATATGGTTATCTGAAACCTCCAAATTCAAAATTGTTTTGGATCTACATAATTGGTTAGCGGACAGTCAATAGCACCATTACTCTATACACTAAATATTTTGCGGTGGTTTATTTTCACAAATTCCCCGACAAAACAAACAAAAACATTTTTACTTCCTGATATATACCTGTACAAAGTCAATGCAAATGTAATACAATCATGAAAATAAACCCTTGTGAATTCTCCCATCTTGAAGCAAAATCACGAAAAAATAAATGTATGTATGTGAAATATATACATACAGTAAATGAAACCGTAATTGACTTACTTCGTATCATTTTTTGTGCCTCGTACGGCACTGAGTAGTCGTCTTCAGGGTAGGGCTGGACCATGTCGGGTTTTTCGGGTGGTATTACCATTCCACTGTCTTGTACTGCTTTTAATACATCTTTGGGATCACTGTAATCGTCCATTACTATTGGCTGTTGGTAGAATTTAAACAAAAAGAAAAGAAGAAAGAACAAGAATGTGTTAATTTTCATCTTATCTGTAAAGAAATAAACAAAAAATAAATCCACCCCCAAAACAACAATAACATCAATGTGTTGATATTTTTTGTTATCAATGAAAAAATAAATAAACCAACAAACAAATCCACCCTCTCCCCCCACTCCCCCAAAACAACAACAACAAGAAGTATGGAGTCAAATCACGGGAAGGATAAATAATTATAATGGCAAAGTACTTTGTACCATGTTACAGCATACATGTATAATATCACAGTAAAAATGATTATTATGCAATATGCATGCATATCAATTTGATTTACAACAGGTCTTTATCAAAATATACAATGCAAAGATTATGATGAATAATAACAAAATCTAGTTACACACATACATGTACCTGTATAACTGCATGGATTGCAATATGCAACTATATAAAAGTAACCAAATATACAATCTGATTTAAAGTCTTCATACTGCATTTTTATAGTATATTTTCTACAGATTACAGGTACTATCTAATATCTTTTTCAACCACACCTGTAATGTGATTTATACATGTTCTTCAAGTCTCTTGGAATAAAGAACATATTTTGGTTGAAAACCATGATTTACAGGCTATTATGTAAACTTCAGCATAAAACACACTCACAGATGATGAAAAAGACCTTGAACCAACAAAATGGGAAACAATTTGATATGAATTGATCCTAAATAGTATGTCTCCAGACATTATCTAACCATGAAATCGTAAAACATTTAGGCAATATCTGCAAGACACTATTGCATGGTAATATTAGATTAGGAGCTCACAAACTGCCATAAGGAGCCAATATAGACAGCCTCGCTGTATCTTATTTAGAATTCTGGGAGCAGAATGGAAAATTATTTAGCCCAAGGAAATGATTATACAGATAAATACTGTTGTATCTATACAGCTGTATACATGTAGATGCTATTTGTGGGAGTTATTTTTGTCTTATCAAATCATGAATATATCTGTTTAAAGGCTTAGTCCTGGAATATTCCCTTGAATATTGAAAGACATTTTTAGTAGATCAATGGAATAAACTCGGTTTTGGCTAGCCTACTATGAGCAGCAATAAAGATAAAGCCATGTACCGACAGATAAATAAACAAAACACGTGACACAATTTATCATCCACTGCATGTCTAAATACTTCTGTGCCACAGAAAAAAAATGACCTAACCAAAGCAACTAAAACAATTCCGACATTGCCCACATGAGCAACTCGGCTTGAAAATCAGCGTAATCATACGTGCACAAATTTAATAGCCCAGCTCGTAGTACATGCATGAATTTCAGTGTATCGCACAGATACCCAAAACGGCTCGACAAATGACAAATTGGAACGTGATAAACGCAAGTTTCCTATGCCGTCTGTAATTTCATTACTCTCACCGCAATGCACCACAGACAACTCCAGGAATGCGACCCATCTTCCAGAAAAAATTGATCTACGCTACGAGGTAGAAGATCTGATCACGTCTGCTGAGAAACAAAGACACAATTATCGAGAAATAGCGAAGAATGTATCGCTCGCTGATAGCGTGTTGATAAATTCTGAAGACTTCAGTGAAGACCAAGAGAGAGAGAGTTGTTATGAAGATCCAAGCACAGTCTAACACAGTAAAGACCTCACACTTCACACGCCAAAGGGGACAATAAATGGAAATACAACAAATATATCACCGACAAAGTTCTAAAGCCGTGTTTGCGCCCAGTCACCAACTTCAAGTTTGTCGGCATCGACACAGCTGTGGTATCTTTGATCCGCCCCGTCATCACACCATCGTGTGACTAAAGACAGTCGCGTGCTGCTTCACGAGGGGTGTCTCTATTTGGATCCCATTCTCATGACTTCTGCTAAAACTAGAACTCCAGTAATAATCATCTAGATTCATTTGTGTGTCATCATTGTTACGGTTCAGATTGGTGTGTAGCGTTAAAGTCACTCAGTATTCAAGCTGTTGCAAATCAACACCCATGATGAAACAACAATAACAACTGTTTGTTATTTTCAACAGTCAGCCTTCTTAGAGTTTGAATATAACTACCTGAATGAATCAGCCCACCTAGGTTTACCAGCTCCATTCTATTGTCATCTATTCTTCAAAGTACTAAAATGAGTTATATGAGGCAAGAGAGTAACAGATGATGATTTTCTTTTGACTGTTCTGATGTCATGTTATGAAAATCATTTGAATCCCTAATACCGTCAAATTGCTGTGTGGCATTAAATTCACTTGTACTAAACTGATGCAATTCAACGCTATCAAACAAACAAACAAACAAACAAACAAACAAACAAACAAATGCCAACAATTCAAGCACTGTGTTTCAATTAAAACTAAGAACATCAGTGCTTCGTTCATGATGTGTTGATGATACACAAGTAATTTCATGCACATTCAGCAAACATGGGGATCAAACCTGGAATTAAAGATACTATTTAACATTGTGGTTCTTTTATTAATTTTAGGCCAACTCTTAATTGCTACACAGCAGCCTTTTTATTTATTTATTTTTTTTTGGGGGGGGGGGTGGACATGACAAAACTGGGTACTCATTGATCACTCTTTTTAAAGCACTAAATAATCATTTTGAAATACACCTTTTTTAGAGCTTCATTTTTAGACCTTGTCTACTTCGCAGAATTATGTAGCTCACATTTTTGAAACTGTGGTCATTGTTTGAACTTGTGTGTCTTTAAATGATGCTGTTAACTCACTTCATTGCCCAGATCAATTAATGCTCTCAGTACCATGGCAACAAACCTCCAGACACTTTGTATGTGATATTCTGAAAATGGCACCAAACGGGTTAATCAAATTTGAGTTCTTTACTAAATCGAGTTCTGCATCATTCTAGACATGTAGGATCCCGTTTCTGACGAGGCTGTCATTATGCACTTTTGTGAAGTATCACGCCAGTCACCAGATAGCACCTGTATGTTCTCCATAGTAGGGTCGCTTTGGTTTTTCAGTCAACCCTTCTACAAACACGTGGAAATCGAATCTGAATTTAACTGATAAGTAACCACTGATATCCCACAAGTATTAAATCAAAGATAACCAGAGCTCTCATTTGTTGCAAAGGGATTTACACACAAAAAAAACTTTTTGCTCTTCAATTTTTTCAAAGCCAAAAACACAGGATTTTTTTTCTCTTACAATGTTTGTACTTCCTCTGTTTAAAAGCAAATACTTCACTGCATTTTTTATTTTATTATTTTTATTTTTGCATGACAAGAATCAAGTGCAAAAATTTAAAAAATACTTTTTTAAATTAAAAATGTCTTTGTTAATTTAGGTTTTTGTGCATGACCATCTATGAATGCATGTGCAGATAATGAGTAAACAAAAGTTATTTATGCACTGAGTTTGGGTGGGTCCATTATTAATGCATTTCTCTCCCTTGCAAAAAGGTTAATATATTATATTTTAATATGTTTGATATGAAGGTAGGTTCACAGGGGAGGTATGACTGTGACTTTATATTCTCGCTTCAATTGCTTCATCAATCCAATGACCCTCCATGACTACAAATGCTAAATTCAGCTTGCTCGGTCGAAACATTAATTGATCACATGCAACTTTCCTCTTTTACAGAATCTATCCACCATGAAGTTTATTGATCAGTCAAGTGATTGCGCGTGGGGGGGGAGGATGGGGGGCGTGGGGGACGGGACACATGACAATAACAACGCACTGACCACCATTAATGTCCAAGGGTCATGCGAGATAGAACTATGATCAACATGATAAATCTTGTGTCATGCAAGGATCCATTAATTAAAAGTGGATCTACGCTGGCTACCGTCTTCAGCTACCTCTCAGCAGACAATGAGAAGCAACCATGTTCTCACACAAGTTACTTTTTTCTTTTACTTATTTAAAATGGAGTTCCATTTCGGGCTCATAGAAGTTGCTTTGAATTGAAGCAAGATGATTAATCAGGGAACACATCAGTGGAAGTTTGAGAAAAATATGGCAAATGTTAATAAGGTAATTAATTTTTATAATCGTGATCATTACAAATTGGCAGCACTGAATGGTTCTAAATGAACAACCCTCTATATGTTTTGTACACATACTATACATTTTCATTTTCTCTGAAGACTAACACATTTTTAACATACATGATTTCCCCTGTGAAGTGTTTCCAGGAAATATATTATGTACCAAACAAATGTGAGGTTGCTCCCAGTGAAAGTCACAATGTTACCACCAATTCTGAAACAATCTTAAGAATTTTCACAAAATCATTCTAAGTTGTAGTTGTCTGAATTTTCTCAAACTTTCACAAATATCTTTATCTGATACTTCTCATCTTTGCTATGAGCCTGAAGTTCCACTTTACTGTTGCAATATCAAAGCAGAATGGAACAGTGCCCACTTCTGACTCAAATGATAAACATGAGGTCACCAATATTTCCCACAATGCAACATAAACAGTCCAAGTTGTGTAGTTGTTAAATGTAACATTTATCCTCCTTCAGTCTGTACATCATGACAATAAAACAGTGTACTTGTATATTCATGAATATGAGCCTGTATTATGAGGCTAGTACATGTGAAGTTGAATTACACTATGACAACAAACCTTTAAAAGTAGAGCAGACATTTCAGCTGTGTATGTTGGTCTTTATTTACACACATGTCTGGTGGCTGAGGTTGTACACATAACTTGTATGCATGCAGTTAATTAAGATGTAAATCATGATTTATATTGACCTATAGAATATGATGAAGGCCAAAAATCGGCTCAATATTAGATTTGTCCATTTAAAGAGCCTTGGCATTTAATCTCAATGTAACTCAGGTCTAATTCAATGTTACACCATGCCAGACTCCACTTTCTGTTACTGTATACGTTGAATACTTTGCGGTGCTCTTATTTTTTGAGAATTTCATGACTATAACAAGGTACATATCGAAAGTAAGACCTTTTGAAATCTTTTTCATACGATCTTATTCTTCAGAATGTGCAGGATTATATGACAGACATTGTTTGGTAATGTGTCATTTAACTGTGTGTAATTTGTGTATGTTAAATTTTGGTGTGCAGAATTTGGTTACACCATCATTCACACTATAGTGAGGTTTAGCACAGGAGAGATTTAATTTCTGGAAATCCAAAGTTTGTGAGCTTCTCTGCTCCCCCTTTAAATTCTATAACATTATAGGAAGTACTGAGTTTTTTTTTTTTTGGGGGGGGGGGGGATTAGACATTAGATAATTGGTATTCTTGATGATCTTGACTTCCTGAAAGTAAAACCTTCAGTGGTGATTTGTTTTTCATAGCAGCCTGTTTTTATGAAATCTGTCTTTTGTGTATTTTTTTTCGTTTTTCTGAAACAAAAGCAAAATAAGATAAAGCAATACAACAAAGACCATCCTACCAAAAAACAACAAGAAGTTAACAAACAAACCAAAAGTCCAACATAAATGTGATTGATATACTCAAACCAACATTTAATGAAATGATTTTGAATTACATTTCACTAAGTTTGATATAAAGTCCATCTTGGTGCTGCAAAAACTGCATGCGCACATGTAGAAACCACCTGCGCAATTCATGAAAACAATACATATCCACGGAGACATATGTACAGTAGCGGTTCTCAGAGTTCCGTAGATGTTACCCCCCGCCTATTTAAGGGCCCAAACGCAAATCAATCACATTTAGGTTGCGCTTACCAAGCTTGATTGCGGCAATTTGGTAAATGTTAAGGAGGTCTGCCTGCAGAACACACAGCGTAATAGTTTGTAAAAATATTCGCTGCGATCCCACGCACCAATACATGTTTTAGGTTCACTCTATGTAGCCTACAGTATATGCTATGTAACCTATACGAAATAAACATGGTATGAAGTCCACACTTTTATGCCTATGCGCAGTCATTATTTGTATGAAAGAAGTTCACAACTTTCATTTTCCTCGCTTGAATTCCATATCTCTAGTAAATAATGTTCATATTTATTCTTGAAATATCCTTCCTAGAATTATTTATGAGCATGTGAAAATGAAAGTGAGAAGGTGAAAATCAGACAGGAGCTAAATACATGTATAAAACATACTGATGGGTATGTTGTGCGTGGTAAGAATGTTGATAAATGAATGCAAAAATTATTTGGTCTGTGACTTGTATAATTTACAATCACTATTCAATCACAGAAACTGCATTAAATTGGCATAATTTTTACTGTTGAATATTACAGTTCAGTTGCTAAGTTTTAGCATTATGATTTTTACATTTGTGTAATTACAACCCGTGAATTTTGTTTTTCACATCAAGTGCCTTCTAAAACACAGAAAACAGAACAGTCATAAACAACTTTCACACTTACCGCTGAAGCAGACTTACTCTGGTTTAAAGGGCAAGTATGAAAGTCCCCAAAATTTTGATTGGATTTGAATAAGGATTCAACCCAGAGACTCAAATTTCTATGACAATTGTATTGTGTAGCTTTCTAGGTTCTTTTTTTTTTTTAAATCGGGGTTATACTTTGATTTAATATTGGTAGATGAATAGTTGTTTTCCCTCAATTACAACAAATCCTTCCAGATTATGTTCCAACTCGTTTCATTCTTGAGACGTTTTTGACTTCTCCAACTCACATCACCTCCCTTTAATGTGAAGTCACATGAACATCAAAACCCCTTAAAGTGATATTTCACGCACCTTCTGTAAGTGTATGCTACACTATACACGGATATGAACAGCAATAAATTATGCGGGTTTGTACCCTCCAGCACAGCTTATGCTGCACTATGTGGTCCGTCATGTGAAAATGTAACAAGTGGGTTCCGGATGTGCCCGTGGGAACTGCAGAAGTAGGAGATGGTAGAGTTGTTGACTCGAGTCGGTGACTTGGACTCCAGTCAGACTCGAGTCGCCAATTTTTCTGACTTGTGACTTGACTTGACTTGTGGGCAAATGACTTGTGACTTGACTTGAGAAAAAATGACTTGGTTACAACACTGATGGACATGTATGCATGATTATGAGTGAGGTATTGTTTGTTTTGTTAAAAATTTTATAAAAACGCTTGATTCTTGGTCCATTTGCACCCTCAAGATGTCCTTTCTTTTATTCAACGGCCATCTGAATAAATGTTTTCTCATCTGCAGCAAAGACTGTATGGAGTTGATTATTTTGGGGCACAATTTTTTATGTTGTTGACTTGTTGACTTGACTTGACTTGCGACTTGACTTGTGAAAAAATGACTTGCGACATGACTTGACTTGTGGGCAAATGACTTGCGACAGAATGACTTGCGACTTAACTTGACTTGACTTGAGAAAATATGACTTGGTTACAACACTGGGAGATGGACCATTCCAATTGCATGCTCCATGTGACATCCTTTGCTGTGCACAACCTACATCAACTTTTGGCAGCATGGTACACGTACATGTATGTCAGCCAAATCAATGTGTAATTATGCAATGAATAAGGGGGAAAAATAGTTGTAAATACTGGTGGTGCTACATTATCCCCTATCCGGTCCTACCCTCTACACATTTTTCTGTCAAAAATCTGTATGCATTACAGCAAACAAAACTGTTCTGAAAGTGCTTCTTCTCATAAATTCAAACAAACAGTGATTTTTTTTCCAACTGGTGGGAATTTGGGTGATATTAACCTTTGAAAATTGTGTCTTCTGAAGTTATTGAAAAACATTTTGAATGCATGCAGAATAAATTTGCTGTTCATCTCTGTATTATCACATTAATGATAAATAAGATCAAATGCTTGATCTGTTTTTGAATTTGAATGCAGTTTGACACATTGTTCTATTTTATGTCTAAAATGAATGCATTTTATTAAGCACCAGAAACCTAAAAAAAAATTAAAAAAAATGATAAAATGAAGTAAAATCCAGATCAAGATCCATATCCACATGCTCTTCAACATTGATATTCACATATTTGAATTCACATTAGGAAGTTATCTTTGGTAGATAGTAACCTATTGAGAATGAAAAACCGAATAAGCTAATAAAAAAATCATATTAATCAATTTAATTGCTAAACAATTTGAAATTTCAGAATCTTAAAGCGCAGTGACATGATTGGGAGAAATACAAAAATGCCTTTAGAACCAAACTGGTTAAAATATAAACCAAATATGCACGTGCTGGAGTGGATCTCCTGGCTGGAAGGATTTGTCTTAAGTTTGTGTACTTAAGGAGAATCAAGCATGAACAGGCCAGCAGTTTAATTTTATTGGGGCACGATAGATTTAATCCCCATAGAAGGTTACACTACAAATTTGTCTGTTACAAGGCATACTGACGGACATTATTTCAAAATGAGTCAACTTTTGACTACAAAATTTTCACAGTACAATCCCTGCATAGTTTACTTGATTCTAGCATAGTTTTTACCCCAAGTTGAGGACTATCCCCAATCATATCATTTACCTTTAAGTCATGAAAATTATATTTGAATCTAGGAAATAGTTTGATGACAGCATGAACAATAACAGCCATTGTGTTCACATGAATTAAGCAAGTCTCGTATTCTAGTAATTCCCCCTCATTGTTCGAAAGCTAAACTTCTAACGACTGGCAATAAATAATTCTCTTCATAATTACGTCCAAACAAGCCTACAATAAGAATTAGCAGGCAACAAACTTTTTAACAATGTGTTAAACCAGGACAATCAATTAAATTACTACAAACAGGTTGCTAAAAAGATGACACAATAGCCTAGTTTTTCTGAATACACATACAGCAGGTGTGTGCATTATTGATAAAGCGTCCGCAGTACAGATTTGAGCTTGTCGGCAAATAGAACAAGGGAAGCGCATGGTAACCCCCCAACAAATATGTAAGGACTACAGAGTACAGACTATCACAATATCCACTACGTTACGGCCTCTGAAAAGATTTGCGTGTCAATATACATGTACTGTTTCTGTCACCTGCATGATCCATTCTTTCCAGGCATTTTTTCCAGGCGAGGGCTTGTAATAATCCTGGTACATTGTTTCAAAGTACACAGCACCTCGTGGCGTTCACAAAAGGCATCATGCATCAAAACTGGGCAGATCGAGAACTGATTCTGCTTCAGATATTTTTTTTAAATTTAGTTTCAGACTTTTTCTGTTTCATGTAGTTTATATGGACATTCTATATTTAGCTATGAGGTTGACTAGACTCCTCACACGATCTAGGTTTTATCTTCTTGTTTTTTGTCTGTTTTTCTTGCGAGTTAGCACAGACCACTGATCAAGCATGCCACCACGGCTTCGGGGCAAACACCGTTTTTCTTCTTTCGTGTGACCTGTTTTTTCGGATGTTTTCCCCGATGTGCCTTGGGGGCAATGGTGCCTATGCATAAATGTATAGATCTCGCTGTCACGCGTGTAGAGATTTCAGCTCAAATGAATCAAACTTTGGCAGTTTAGGCGAAAAAACAACATACGTGCATACGTTATGTTTTGTTTTTGATCATCTCTGATGATGACTACCACATGTGCAAGTGACATTTCATGAGTACATTCTCTTCACATTTTATTACCTAGAGCTAGGCAGCTGGTTTCACATTTTTGGTTTTCAATAAGTAAGACAAAAAATGTCACAGAGAAAGAAATTTGTCCCTCGGGAGAAGAAAGCCCTAACCCACATAATACGTCTCAGCAATACTGAACTGAATGTTTGTAATCATTTGTGTACAAATAGAACAAACTACCCACCAACACAGAGTTTAGTGAAGGTACTCAATCATTATTTGAAGGGAATACAGGGAATAAAATGCAGCCAATAGTTTTTCATAATTATACATAATTGTGTGCATACATAAAACCTTTAATTTTGTCAAAGCTTTGGGAGATTATCTGAACTAAATTCAGAATACCAAACGTGAGCCTCCTATGAGTGCAATTAAACCAGTATGTCAAAGCTCTTGATTGACTCACATAATTACAGATTTTGTTGTAAAAGATGTTGAAATTATTTTGTGGAACAAGTAACAAGAACACCACACTATCGTAAACATAACAGTGTTGGTCATTACTATCCACCAATTTTGTAGATGTCCTACTATCTCTAAGGGCTTGAAGATATTTGTTTTTCTCTCTCTCTGTGACTCTAATGATTTTGGCTGAAAAAGGGCACAATTGTCTGCCCACTACATCCTACTACGATCACAGTCTATCAGGGAGGCTCTCCATCTTTTCTCCGCTGACATTTTGGGCGAACTGTTCTCCCAATTACTCTCATCCCTAAATGGTTGCCTACTGCCCGTTATCAGCGAAAATACAGATAGAGACAGAACGAGAGAGTGAGAAACACACACATAGATTACATACATAGCGATACTCGGGGAAAGTATTTAATTACACACGCGTATCGCACTCATCGTATTCAGGTTAGTTATGATACGAAAGCGTAATCAAATGATAGTCTAACTAATCATCCGAACCAAAGCTATTAGGGTCGGATCAATAAGCGTAATGCTGATAGGATATAGGAATCTACCGGCCCACATCGACGCTAAATTTGATAACCCGTGTACTTATCGACGTGCAACGATGCTCTACTATCTATACCGTACATAATTTATCATCCAATACACTGGGCTTGTACTTCCCAACGTATTGAAAGTACAAATTTCATGAATATCAAATGAACATTCATTACTATTTTATCCAAGTGTTCTGCATGGCAAACGTATGGTGACTATTATATTAATCTTTTTTCAAATTTCTGGGACATATAAGGTTGCAAAATATAATCAGATTTACCAGTGTAGGAAATACTCCGCCCTCGGCGGAGTCCAAATCGCCCCTTAAAAATCCTCAAAAACCAATTCTTTGGGACAACCATTTTCTTCAGAGTCACCCTCATCTTTTACTGCAGAAATTTTAGGAAAGTTCACACCCGTTTTTATCAAAGATATCATTGTAAAATTTGTTGAAAAACTGTTCAAGTTTCTTTAAATTATCGCTCAGAAACTGCATTTGCGTGCTTGTTCACGTGTGTTTTAGCCCCCAAAATTCAAGAATAGCCCCAACGCTCATTTGAAAATCGCCCTTAAAAAATAAAAATTGATTCCTACCCTGAGATCTACATTTGGAATACAGGTGGTATCATGAATTTAACGTGAACTATTGCTATCCGTTTCATATTCTCGTCATTCCTACAAAAATGGACAGAAATGAATTTCTGCCTTTATTTTCTACTTTAATGATTCACAGGACATAAACATATGTGCTTAAAAACCTGTCTATACATGTAGCAGCCATCTGTCTATAAAGGCCAACATTTATTTCCTTTGGGTGGCCACTTTAGACAGGTTTCACTGACAGTATTATCACAAGGCACTGAAAATCAGTGATAGCCAGTGTTGTCAGCTTCATAACACTGAAAATTGCTCATAACTAGGCACCAGAAACAGAGAATTACTGACTATAAATAAACCAAATGTGAACAAAAAAAAAAGAATTCAAACAAATGCAAGCATGTGCAACAGGTGCATGATACAATTGCTTGTGACCAGGTCCTCCAAAACAAGAAATCCCGAGAAAACTTTAACACATTATGAAAAATCTCCATTCCCATTCATCATGTAGTCCTATGACCAATCAATGATACAGTACATACAGGAATGAATATTTATAGAGCTCAGTTCTTACCTGAAACCAAAAGTTGGATTCAAAAGCATACAGATGTACTCACGACTTGTGTGCCTTTGGTGTATGAGCTACGTCTTAAAATTGGAGTCAACCAGGAAGTATATAGGTACTGCATACAGTTAGTGAATAAATACAAAGACCTGAATTCACACAAGAGGTTTTTTTCAGACACAGTGTCTAAATTAGGGGTTTAAAGTCAGAAAGGCACTTTTTGTTTGAAAAGTATATCATTCATCTAAGCATTTACCATACAAATATGACATAAACTTCACACGGAATGAATCAACTGCCATGGAAATTACAGCTTGAAGGACATTGCATTGTATGTACACATTGTGTGGTGCATATTTGCAAATCCGGCATGTTAAGAGTTAATAATGTTTGACAATTAACTGCTCTCCATATAACATGCTAAGACCTAAAAGTCTTACCTCCTTTGTCAATATAATACAGACCAATTGAACAAATTTCCTGCTTGCATAGAAGTACACAAATCATCAAATTCTGCTTTTAAAATGCAATGAAAATGAAAACCTGCCCTGATTCACAAATGGAATAACAGCTATATGGTCTTTTTTTCAATGTCTCTGCAAACTGTGAAATTTGATTCTAATACTTGTTCTTGAGAACACTCGTTATGAGACAAGTATCTAGACATAAGTGGCTCAGACATATTTATGCGGGCCCATGTATTTTTAGGGCATTACACAATAAGTTCTTCCTTTTGTGTGTGATCTTTTTGAAAAACAATAAAAAACACAAAGAAAACAAAACAAAAGAGAGGTGAAAAAAAAAACGCAAGCAAGAAAATTCCCCATGTCTTTCAGATGACGGTATAAATTTTAAGCATTTTCATATGGACACAGTTTACCTGAAATCTACTGTATCACATCTGTGCCAAATATTTAGTAAGTTTTATAGCATTTAAATGCAAGCAGATTTTCTGTTGTTTGCCTGGTGGTGTTGTTGAGAATTACCATAGCCCCATACATGCATTTTTGTGTTACTTTAATAGCATGATGACTGGTGTAAAAAAAATGTTAGAAAAGGTGTGGTTCAGATGTTGTTTTCAAGTATTCTGTTCAGTACCATGGTGTCATTCTCAGAAATAATCATTTTTTTTTAAGCAGGTTCTTTTTTTTGGGGGGGGGGGGTCTAGATTTTTTTATTTGTTATCCTACGCTCTACAAGTACTTGACCACTTTTAAGAAAGCATTTTAACAATAATATCAACATGTCGCTCAATGTAATGTAATCATAAGATGAAATTTCACAATCGAGTTTTATGAATCTGTATTATTGTTAGAAAAAAAAAAAGAAACTCAAAGCGCAATTTAAACATAAAGATGGCGACAAGAGCCCCGGGGGCCGACGCTCACCTGAGGTCTCGGCAAACTCTCTATGGTACACCATAGAAAAACATACAGCTTATACACATGTTTGGCCGACTTGGAGGGCCTGATATCTAGGCAAGCCAACGTAGCCAATGGAACAGTTGAAAAACTTTGCATCCCTTGCATAGCTGATTTGCAAGTTATGATTTAATATTCTAAATACCGTTTTTATAAAACAAGGCACACCCTAGTATCTTAAACATTAGAGCCGTTGATCTACTTATGGGCATTTCCGAGCTATTGGCGATCATGAATCGGTAAAAACATGAAATTTACATTGTTCCTAATATTTATGAAAGTTTAGAATGTGCAATGTCTGAAGTTAACTGTACTTATTTTCTTTCTCCTCAAGTTGGTGGAAGTCATGAATGAATGTGATTTTTCCCAAAAATCGGGCATTTTGGCGTCGCGGATTGGGAACGAAACATCATTTTTTTAAATTTTACATTAATGATAAGTAATATAAAACCCATTCTATTGTGTAACATAATAAGCATTTCATGAAATTTCCGGAAAGTGGTTACCCATGGCAACCCCTTCGGAATGCTTTCGTCTGATTGGCAGTCAGTATAAAGCATGCTCCTGTCCGCGACGTTTTGTAATCGAAAAGGTTTTAAAATTTTTACTTCTGAGCAGTTTTGGCACTTTCATAAAGTAAGACTTAGATTTCTCTGGATAAGATTAGGCAAGTTTAATATCTAACTATAAAGTCAAGAATGTAGAAAACTTGATTAAAGTTAGAGACTAATGAAAATCTGTCGTTCGGCGGAACAAACGTCGCGGAACAGGACATTTTCGTCTGCGGACAGGAACATCTATTGGTCTGGCGGACCAGGACAAGTGTATTTTAATATCATAAATATATTTTTTAATATTGTTTTGTTCTGTATGTGTCTGATGTGTGATGTATTGTGTAGAGTATGTTTGTGTGTTATGTGTGTGTGATTATGGATGTGTTGTGTTTATCTAGTTTACGGAAGAAATTAAAGGTAGAGGTGTCTGGTCACGTGTTTGGTGTCATCATGCACATGTATCAGTAAATTTGCATTTGAAGGTGTATATATGTGGGCATTGTGTGTTTGCTATAGTGTCGTGTTATCATCTGTGGTACTCGCGTACGGTATTTTTTGTTTAAAGACCAAAATATATTTCATTTGTTTTAAATATTATTTCATTTTTTTATTATGTTATGGTTGTGGTTTATTTTGTTTCTATTATCAATAATTTTATTTTATTTATGTTTTTGATATTATTATATTATATTATTTTATTGTATTTATTCAT
>JZLH01S0627412.1:10202-23624 GCA_001188425.1 Eucidaris tribuloides | reverse complement strand
TAAGCTACAAAAGCTTGGGGGAAAAACATACCCTAAACACGTTTGGCCAGTCTTTAAAAAAAAAGCTTGGAAAAAGAAACATACCCTAAATACGTTTGAGTGTTTGACCCCGTGTTTGACCAGTCTTTCAAAACCACCATTTTTTTGGAAAATCTGTGTTTTTGATACCCTTAACGAGTGCACGCGCGGCCCGCGGCTAAAACTGAAAAAACACCCCTTTAACGCGTTTTTTTGGTCACGCATGTGTACAGCAATAAATTTGACTGACCCCCCCCCCCCCCGGGCGTATTTCAATCATGCATAACCAAGTTAGTTTACCCATGGACCCTACTACGGTTTACCCGCCCCCGTGCGCGCGAGATATGTTTATTTATCATGATCATTCAATAGTTGACTGCCCGCTTTGAGTGCGGGGCCGGGCTGTAGAGGTTTGGTAATTTTATAACCATCTGGTGTAGTATTTCTGCAACAAGTAAGTAAACCCAGGGCAAGCTGAACGTTGCATTGGTGGCCCGGTATTGGCGCCCGAACTGCGTGATATCGCTCCGACAAGTACAGGTACTAGCTGCACCCAAATACAACTGAGCGTTGACCACTGAATGGAAGCAGGTCGTGAGACGTAATTCAGACTGGTGAGTGGCTGGTCACTTTACTAATACTGGTGTAAAGGTGATATATGATTTAGTTGCTGTATCCTGTCGTATGTTTTACTTCAAACTATTCATATCTATCTGAAAACATCCTTTTTTCTGAGCGTGATCTCCCAATTTTTCATGGTTTGACATGTTTAATGAGTGATGTAGTACACGTTATATCGCAGTGTAAACGGAATGAACGAGTGAAATGTGCATCCACATTGACAGTGCGCAGCAAATTGAGAGCGGTTCGTAGTCGTTCAAACAAATAGCTCGATAGATTGGTGTAACGTTAACAGTCGCGGTTAAATCTTTACATGTAACGTTAGATTCGGCCGGATTGTGCTGTTATTTTTACCAATAAGATGTCATCACTCTTCAAAGACTGACGTTTTTCAATGAAATATTTCTCTGTGAAAAATAATAATAGACCTAGTCCTAGATCTACATGTAGATCTAGATCGTAGAATCTAACGTTAGATGTAAGTTATAGTGCTTTTCAAAATTCAGAGCCTTTTTGAATTTTGAAAATCTTTAGAAGGGCAGTGACATGATTGGGAGAGATAAAAAAAAAGAAAGATATACCAGTCTTTACACCAGCTGGAGTGTATCTTCTGGCTGGAAGGATTTGTCTTGAATTTGTTTACTTGAGAAGAATCAAGCATGAACGTACAGGGCCAGGGCAGGGGAACCTCGTTATTACAAGGTCCTAAAATCCATGACAATTACTTTGTTAGACTATATCAGATTCCTGTTCCTCACTATATTACTAAACACAATACTCTGTATTGTCAGCGCGAAACAAGAAAAAACTAGAGTCCATCCAAAATCGTTCTGCCAGACTTATATTTGCCGTCAGTCGCACAACACATACACATACTTCTCCTCTACTGAATAACCTCCATTGGCTTCCATTTCAAAAACGCATCTGGTTCAAACTGTGCTTATACATTTACAAAATATTACATGAGTCTGCTCCAACATATCTCCAGAACTTGATCTCTGTTTACACACCTGCACGTACCCTACGTTCAACATCAGATAAAAGTTTACTATCCATCCCACGAAGTTCTTTATCAATTGGTGACAAACGTTTTAATGTTTCAGCTCCCAAATTCTGGAATAATCTCCCACTCACAATTAGAGAACACCCAACACTTGACATTTTCAAAAAGCATCTAAAAATGTACCTCTTTGCACTGTAATTTTAGTTATATATGTAATTTCAATTCTTTGTAAGCGCTATGGTACATCTGTGTATAGCGCACATAAATACTCATTATTATTATTATTATTATTATTATTATTATTAAAGAAAGGTAAAGAGTTGTGACCTGAAAATACACCTTGTTATAAGAGGGTTTTGTTAATTTGACCTCGTTACAAAGGGGTTCCACCGTACCAGTAAATTGTATTGAATTTCTATCATGCCCCAAGCTAGAAAAGCTACACAACAAATTGTCTGTCACAAGGCATATATAATTAACGGTAGTTCTTTTAAAGTATTTTTGCAACACATGTTCTCGCCAGGTATTTTTTTTGCCATGTCGGAAATCCAAATTTCGAACCACCAAAATTTACCCGTGTCGTTTTCATTTCGCGCCGTATCACATTGCATATTTCGATCGTAAATCACCCGTTTTCGGCCGCCGCCAAGCCGCGCCCCACGACTTACCCGACCCCTGTCTTACTGTTTTTGTGCAGTTGCCGAATAACGCCGTATAAGCAGTTTTTTCGTCTTAAATAAAATCCCCTGAATGCTTGAAATCTATGAATTGTATAAATAACTGCATCCTCACTAACCACAATACACGAGACCTGACCATGACCGCCAAATCCGGACGTATCTATACACCAGTTCGCGTCTTTTAACCCCAGCGCGCGCACACGGGTCCCCGTGTTTCGGGATGTAGTGCCTGCGCGCCCCGCCGATGTGTACTCCCCGGCACGACCTTACACTTCATCGCTGCGGCAATGGCACATAATAAGTGTCTTGTTTGGGGCTGAAATGAGTATTTTTTCATTACATTCATTTAATAATGTACGAAGTTTGGTGTGAATATTTCATTTAAAACCACTGTATTTCAAAACATTAATCGTAAATGCAGTAGGCTTATGCACAGCAGATTCGGGGTACGATCCCGTTTGTGATTTTGATACATTATTGATCGTTGATGTGACTCGTCTAACCTTCAGATATTGAAGCAAGCTGCATGCCGATATATCACTGAACTCATTCTGACATCGGTGTTTGTTTGTTGTTTGTCCTGATGTTTGTTTACTTCTTTGCTATGATCATTTTGATTGGAAATATGAGTTGTGAGCTTCAATTTTGTAATTAGAAATTATAAGATTGACCACAAAATGTTAAAAGAAAGTTGACAATTTATTTGCGTGGCGATTTTGACGGAATATTGGCATTGCCCTTGATCTATACTCATTCGTGTCTGTTTCTTGTTTGTCCCGATGTTTATTTGCTTCTCTGCTCTATCATTTAGTCAATTCTTCGAACGGCGTCGTTATTTTCTCTAGCACTATCAAAAATGAATGAATAAATACAAAATCTTCACCTGGGAATTATGATTTTTTTGTCATTGATCATCCCCAAATCATCATCACGATAGGGCCTATACACTACATAATAATTATGTATTTGTTTAGTTTTTTAATATATTCATCCTAATCATCATCATGTACGTATTTCAGTTTGTTTACTGAATTTATCCTCCCCAATCATCATGCACGTACTTAACTTAGTTTGGTCACTTTGGTGTATTGAATTTATTATCCCAAATCAACATCATGTACAAAATTTGTGTGTTTGTAGTATGTTTGTTTATTTGTGTGTTTGTAGTATGTTTGTTTATTTGTACGTAGTTTGCTGGTGCCGCGCGCCTGCTATAGTGCGATTTCAAAGTGAATAGTCCAGCTAGAGAACATCAATCATACTTCACATGTACGGTGTACCCGCCGAGTTGTCGCTCGAATAAGTTCCCTTTCTGCATTCTCATGATTTTAAAAGAAAAGTATGAAACTTTTCCTTGAAATAGAAAGATAATTCAAAGTTTTCTCCTTCATTTGACAGCAAATTTGCCCTCACTGATGTACCAATGCTCCAAAATTGACATTACGCAGAAAATAGTGGCTGTTTTTCATTCAATCAGTAGGGGCGCGCGCACGCTCGTAAACCAGGAATGTCCGCGAAAACCTAGGAATCTGAAAAAAAAAAACATGGACAAAACCTGTACTTCTTTACCAGGAATGTCCAGGTTTTTACGGACATTTTTTTTTTCCAAAATGCCCTGCGGCCTAGCTGAGGGCTACCTCTGCGGCCACCCCAGCCCAGTTCACCGATTAACATTTCAATTTCACCGTCTACTTTTTGTAAATAACGCACACGGAATTCACGAGAGTTGCTCACGATTACAAAGCGATACCAACGATATCGATCGATGGCATTGACTTTGTACAATGTTTACAATGAATTGCCCCACATGCATACACAATTGCACGTGGTGGAAAGGCAAATTTAAATGTCAATCAGCTGATCAAGACGGACACAAATCCCACAGACTTACCTGCTATTATTCGAGGTGGTATAATGGCCTCTGTTTCTGATAAAAAAATCAAGATGGGCAATGTTGTTCTGGACATTTTGGTATGTTGAAACGTATGAAAATTGAATCATTCTTTGAACTTTGTGGTCTGTTAAAGACTTCTATGGAAAGATAGCCTGTCCAGACGCCGTGCGTAAGCACAGCGTCAGCGTCGCCTGTGGCTAATGGAAAGATGTGTGCCGATTGTCAAGAATTGTGCAATCCTTGCAGCGACGACGTAACCACACGTCGTTGCCGTTGTTGTTTGCAAAAATGTGACATTAATCGTGGGTCATTTGTTGAAGAATCTATTTTAATACATGTAATAGAACGATTTTTTTTGCTCTTTCCATTTTTAACAGACTGCTGATGGAATTGACCTACCCACAGCCTGGTGATCGTAAGTTCTCTACTTGTAATGAAATGTGATAACGATGTAATAATAGTAATTGTTCTGTTCTATTCATTGAATAAAATTAGGGTGTTATCTATTAAATATCACTATCATCAACATGATCAAGATTATTTTGTACATAATGCTTTTAAATATTTGGATGGGCTTTGCTTTCTTTTTAGAAAAAAAAATGGTTTATGTATTTATTCTGATCTGTTTTCACATAATTTAATGCTATACTTTGCCTGCTATCGGATCATATATTAATCCAAGAGTCACATACTACTATACTAGCGTAGATTAAATGTGATTTTTGTTTATTCGTGCGTTTTACCGTTTTTATTTTAGTTGTTAAACTTACGACAGACAGAATCTTCTCAAAATTTCTTCCTGATTCTGATGGATACACAAACTTGACCTTTTTTTTTGTTTACTCCGGTTAGTTTTAGAGACATATTACATGTACACAGTACTCTGTCTCTTGTCATTCTCATTGTCATACTCTCCAATTCCCCTTGCAATAATTTTTTTCCCTTTTCATCCACAGCTTTTGTTTGCAGGCATGTGCCCTCCATTGCTGGAGCAGAGAGACTTTCAATTTGGGGAACACTAATTATAAAAATTTATATAGAGGAGGATGTCATCAGATTTTGCACATGGAGAGATTATTTGAAAGGCTAATTAAAAAAAAAACTGAAAATAAAAGCACACAATACACATTACTTACCTGACAATAAAGGGCATCATTACAATTACCAAAACAAGCAAGACACACAAACAAAAACATCAAGTAAAACAATAATTTAGTTTATAGTAAACATAAATATAAGTAAAACTAGAAAATAATGAATACATGCATAATTTATAAAATGTCATGTTTGGTGAGAATGCAAATAATAGTCTGGGGTGTTTTACACCCAACAAATATGTTGCAGACAGAGAAAACCAGGAAAGGAAACGGATGAAGTCAGTGCAAGAGAGAAAGCTTCTACATGCTGGCCAAATGATAACAGAATTGCAGAAGTAGTTACTTGAAAGAACTGGAAAGAAGTAGACGGTAAAGAACACAGTTTGATGACAGTAATGCCTGGAATGGACTTGGCTATAAAGTGGACAAATCAGTGGATTATAACTGAAGTTGTTGGAGTTGCATAGCCGCCAACCCCACACCCCATCCTATGAGACGCCACTAGATGTTGATGAATGATAATCATAATATCCAAAATGATGATGTCGTCATTTACAATCATTTCTATCATGTGAAGAAGTGTGAAGAAGTGTATGAAAGTACTTCTGTTAAACTCTTGTTCAAATTTTGAAGATTTTTACAAAGTTTTCTTTTATTGCATTTTGCATCAACATTCACATGTTAATCTGGCAGTGTTGGAGTCGAGTCCACAAGCTGCGAGTCCAAGTATGCAGTCAAATAAAACCTTGCCAAGCGAAAATTGGACTCGAGTCCAGATTCGACTTAAATATTGCCAGTTATGCTTTTTACCAATAACAAGAGCGTCAAAAAAGTTAAACATTTTGAAGAGCAACTTGAATAGCAAAATTGGTTCATGTTGGCAGTTACAATGAAAATACTTCTGTGTAAATACATGAATATATGTAAAATGTATGACTGCATGCAAGATTATGAAATAAAAGCTATTTTTGAAAGTCAGAACAAACATTTTCACTCATGCGTAATATAAACAAAATGAATTTATTTGTATGAATTCCTTATCAATTTTACATGCATATCAAAGATATATCAGTTAAGAAAATGATAGGAAAGGAAAAGCAGTAAGCATTGATTTTTTTTTTATTGATGTTGTAAATTAGAAAATACAAGTTTGATATCGAGAGGGGTTATCCACGCTGGTCTTCTGGACTTGATGTCAAGTTGTTAGCCATGAACCATGATCACGCGGAATGGTTTATTTTCAGTTCAAAAGCATGTCCTCAGATGCTCATGGAATCTCCTAAAGTTGCTGACATTTTGTTAAAGACTCATGATTTTGACGTCAGATTGATCGTACATTCCAATCATGGTAAATTTTACATGACCAGAATGTGAGTACATGTGGTTTCTGGCATCAAAATGAGAGGCTCTACAAAATATCAGATCCAAGACTTCATGGGACATCTCATTTGCGGACTACATCTTGGCTCGTATCTTGGTTGCCATGAAGAGTAGATGGAAGACTCTCTAGGATGATACACAGCTGGTCATCATCAACTCTGGCTCCAGTCAAGAAACAGGTTTGGTAATGTTTGTTTTTAATTTTTGATGGATGGCTTGACCGATGACTTGTTTTATCCTGGTAAAAGTCATGAAAATGAAATAACATCATACATCAAACGTAAGCAAAGTTCTAACATATTCAGATATAAAAATCACAGCTTAAAATTCAAATGTTTTTAAATGAAATAAAAAAATTAAGAACTGTTAGTGATAAAAATATGTCCAAATTATTACATTTACAAAAAGATCTTAGTACATTTAAATCGTATCCAAAAAGTTGAATGGGTAAAATGAAAGCACTCCAAAAATATTTCATAGAATAAATGCACAAAAGAGGCCTGCATCAAATACGGGTGCAACTATTTACTTTCTGATATTGAAATTGTCACAGGTTGGTTGCATTTAATTTGGACATTATGCTTATCAAATTCGTTCATTCTTTACAATAACAATGCACAAAAACGGTGAAATGAAAATAACTTACGCAGATTGAAACATGTGGACTGTTTGCCCAGCATAAGCAACACAAACCAAGTCAGTCTGATCGTATTCCTAGAATGACACTGACAAATTAGTATAGTAACACGGGTAGCATCTACTTACATGTACACATTGTCTAAATATTGTTGATGAAATTATGGCGATGTTACATAATTTCCTGAAAAAAAAATGTAATGCATCATTAGTATTACATGTGACTAAGTCTAAGTCTAGATCCCGACAGTCGTGTACTTGTATAATTGTCCGGGAATATGCGCGACAACTTCAGCCATCGGAATGGATGTCCTGTGATCAGGGTTCTCGCCAGGCGCATTTACAGCGTGCGGGCCCCGCCACGCTAAATTTCATAAGTCGATTTGCCGCCACGCGTAAATTTTGGACAGCGAGCAGCCGCGCACGCTATAAAAAAACAAAAAAAAAACCAAAAAAAAAACAAAAAAAAAAAAACCAAAAAATTATTCGCCTGTCTGTTTTCATAGTTTCGTCTGTTTCCATTTTAATTTCTACAAATACGTTTTGTGGTTTACCCAGGGGCAGGTACGCCCCACGCACGCACGAGAAGGGCGTTTTGCCTATGGTGCTGATTTCGGCTATGGAGAACATTGCGAACATGGTTCGAGTCGCAAAATTTGACTCCATTCGCCTTATGCAAGGTGTTCTTCTCTATTTTGTGTTGTAATACCTACCCTAGGTATCGATTTTAACGATTAAATGGCTTGAAAACACATCAAAGATTATCACGGAACACCTTGGTTTTTTCAAGAGCCGAAAAGTACAATTTATCACGATTAATTGTCCGGGTAATGCTACCAAATTTTGGCATATCTGTCGCTGATTTTCCATGGAATTTTACCGTAGATAAATAAGAGTGCCACGCTGATGAAACTAATATCATGCGGAAAGAACCAGACTCTGAGCTGCATTATTTGTACATTTTACCGCATATCAAGTTGGCGAAGCAAAGCGATATCAGCTTGCCAGCGAACCCATGCAGCAACCTCCGTTGGCCGAAAAAAATGACTTTCTCAGCAAATGGAATCCCTGTGGCGTGCAGAGTTTCTGCGCGCGTTGCGTCTGCTATGCAACTACCGCGGCGCTAAGTCCCGGTGTGTAAAGTCTTCACGGGAGTCGCGGGCCGTGTGTATAACATGTTCTTACTAATCGGCAGACGAACAAATTACTTATTTTGATCAGTTAATCAATGAATTCGCGTTGGAAAGTTATTTCACTAATACTATTCGTTCCCACATAAGTTTTAATCATTTTGAATAGGGGAAAACTGCAATATTGTTTGTTCCATAAGTTTTGTTTCATCATTTCTTGTTGATTCCTCATTTGTTTTGTATATCACAAACATTCAATACTCGACAAAGAATTTGTATATTGCTATGATTTAAACCGTTTTAAATATATTTGATTTTCACTCTAAAGTTGTATTTATAAATTGTGTCCTAGTCTTCTATTTTTTTTTATTACGGGGTTTTAGATACCTTGTGAGAGTTTATTTAGTTTTATTTTAATCTATTTATGATTATTCTGACTGCAGAAAACTGGCAAAATTGTTTGGCCCCATAAATTTGTTTTTGCCATTCTTGTTGAATTCTCATTTGTTTGTACATTAGCAAAACTATCATTTTCTATTATTTAAATGTTAAATAACATTGATTGTCAATCTTTTTATAAAGACTTGTCTATATTTGAGTTTTTTTTTCATTTTTCATATGAAGATTTTGTGAATTTTAGTTTAATAATTCTAATTATGATTTCATTTATTTTTCTTCACTTTACCCAGGCAAAAAAGAAGGACTGTCACAGAAAGCTACCAATGCAAGAAGACATTAGATCAATTAACTTGTAAATAAAATGTAAATAAAAAGTTACCAAACCTTCGCTGATCATTGACCGACTGGAAGGTGCTGGCTGGCTGTGTTAGGGTATTGATACAAAAGGAGTTTTCCCCATCTACTCTCCACGGCAACAAATATAATCCACGAATAAGTTGTTTCATCGATTCAGTGGCTTCCAACATTTGTGAGTCTCTCATTTTACTATGCCAGATTATGACACATCCACATGAAACTGCACATTTTTGGGTCACACACGTACAGACTAACTTGCCAGTATCAATCTGAAAGTCAAAATGAAGGAGTCTCAACAAAAATGGCCAGGAAAATTTTTAAGAGATTCTAATGAGACATCCAAGTATGCCTGTAATCATGGCTACACATCTCGATACACAGGGCCAGAGACCAGGGTGGGATCTCTCAACAATTCAAACCGCGTCTTTTCTAAATCTCTAAAGCAAAGTTACACACCTAGAAAGAAATCAATCATTAGATTACTTTTCCTTCTTCATCTTTATTTTTTTCAACTGAGATGTAATTCGATACAGCAAGTGGATAAGGAATTCATACCAAGATGTTTTCATTCTTTTGCAATTGTGTGTGAGAGAGGAAATCTGTTCTAGGCTTGTTATCAAAATAGTTTTTCATAATCTTGCATGGCAAGTCATAATCTTCAACATTTACGAATGATTCTGAGCAATAGCAGTATTTAAAAAATAAATGTACATATTAACTATCATTACCAACCAAACTTAGTTACATGTTACTAACAGTTCTTTATTGTTTATTTGATTGGCTTATTCACCTCTTGTTATTGTTTATGAAATAAACTGAATGTGAAGCTTGTGCATGCAAAAAATAAATAACCCAATTTCCTAAGTACAAAATAAGAAAACATGAGTAAGACAATTTAAATTTGCAAAATAAATTACAAATTAGACAATTACTCTTGACACATGTAGTAAAAATAATATATTATATCATTATGCATTATCATTACTTTCTATTATTTATTAGTTTCGTTTGATATAAATTAATTTGCATATACAATCATTTTAGTGAGATGTTGTTTTTTTGTGGTGATGTGTGGTTGTCTTTATTTATTTTTGGGCAATTTATAGTGATTTTTCTTTTTAACATTTGATCAGTCATTGCCAGGGTAATGTAACCGGTAATTGTAAATGAATTTGACATGTATTTTTTATTTTTTTATTTGCTCTTTTTACGACAGACGTCAATTCTGCACAGGAGTCCTAGAAAATTAATTTCCCAAAGTTTGAAATGCCGTGTTCTCCATATTCTAGCCAGCAATAACATCTTATCATTGGCTCCAGACCGAAGGCTGTGGCAAAGAAAAAAAAATCATTAATGAAAGAAAAGCTGCTAAACAAAATAAAGAAAATCAAAACTTTTCTGTAACCATAATAAACAGAAATTGACATGTTCAAATTAATTTCGTACATGAATGCACAACCATTAATTTAATTATATCCACATGATACCATATAATTAGGCATGGCATTCATGAATAAGAATTTTTATTTATTTTTTTGGCTCATAAAGAAATGATTATGACAGAATAATTATCGAAAATGAATATACAAAAAAACTTTAATTTTACTCGAAAAGTATTAAAAGTCTATTTGGTTGTAAATACATGTATGATTTAGCCGTTGAAATTAAAAGATGTTTGAAACATAACATTCATTCCAGTAATGTACATCAGCAAATATCAATACATCGCAAGTTCAGTACGAGAAGCAAATTACGGTCACCGCGATCTGCGGGAAGCGCCGATTCCAGCATTAGACTGTTTGAAATGGCACATAAAACAATGCAGTCCATGATGATTGTTAATATTGAAATTCCTCATCGCACTGACCCAAAGATTTCGTTATTTTATCTCATATGTTGTGTCTTTTTAATTGCATTGTTGTTAAAACGCAGCTAGCGCGAATCTTCAGGATTAATTGCAAAATTGCGCAATTCCCGCCCGTCCATCACCACACATCGCGTACACTGCGCGCAGCCTCATCCAATCAACGTGCCGAGTGCGCAGCGCGCGACCATAGCTGTGGAAGCGCAACTTGGTCTCACAGCGGCCGGCGTGATTGCGTTCTGCTATGAATTACGGTCATTGTGAGCGTTAGTTTAGGCATGGCTTTTCAGATGGTAGAAGTTTTTGCCCAATTATTACAAAAAGGATCGACACAAGTTAGGGTACATGAAATTTAACATATTCAGTAATCAGCATATACTTTTACATAAAATAAGCCTCTCAAACAGAAATCTCGGACAGATTTACCCCTATAAAAAGTTCTGATTAATGAAAGTTTGTCAAAATAGGGTCCATAGAACTTTATACAACAACCATCCGCCGGAACTTTAACGGGATTTTGCTTCCGTATAAATGGCAAGATCTGCGATCCCCCATGACCGTTCCGGCGCTGCGCCGCGGGACGTAACTACGTTTTCGACCTAGAGTGCGCCATCTTAGCGGGCCTTACGGCGCTTTTATAATCTTTGGTCACGAATACGCGGGACGGCATAGCTAAAATCTAACGAAGTGGCTGTCACGCCCTACTTTCATAAGTTCCATTATGCCACACTCCACAAAGTACGCGCGCAAGCGTAGCAGCAGCCGCGTCGCGTAGAATTTACGTGAAAATATGTCGAGTCGTTCGTAATGGACCCGTTATGACGGCGGCGCTCCTGATCGTCAGTTGTAAAGTAAGGGGAACAACACGTAAACGGTATCGAAGAGCAAGCAACATTTCAAATATCCCATGTGCTGCTTATTAGTCAACCAGGCAATACTGTCTAGTGTCTCAGACTTTTCGACAGCTTGCAAATAAAATAGATAAACAACAGTGCTTTGTACTTTGACTCTCGTCACTCGTGAGTGGCGTGATATGCTTTGTTTTTACCACACTTGACACACAGCATGTAGCACACACGAAGCACTCCTCAGCACCGGAACACGAACACTCTGACCACGCTATCACACACAAATTAAACAATTAAAACCACACACTGACACACACAATGTCATGTTCGTCAGGTAACAGGCGCTGGCGAAACGCTGCCGCCTGCGCGCGACGCATGAGTCTGCGGGACGAGGCCATGAGAGTTGAAGAGTTCAAGATTGATGGGGGTGAATGGCGTTACGCGCGCGGCTGGTGATTGCCCGACTGCGTAACTTGCTGTTCAAATATCATCCGTTAGGCAGATTATACTAATCTCGCTCAAACTCTCCAATTAAGTTTCAATTAGTACAGGCCATCAACTGCGGGCCAAAGATAGCGTGGTATTTTGCTTCCGCGCTCCGCGCGGGAGCAGGTGCGCACATCATGCCCCCTCCCGCACCCACCCCCTGCCGCAACGCTTCGCGTGCGACATCGGCGCTTTCGCCGGCCGATGTATTTTCTCCGCAGCACGCTACTTTTCATCCCGCCCACGCTTACATTTGAAAATGCGCCGACCTCAACTTGGCCCACAGCGCTGAATTAATTCCACGAGAGGCTGCCTGTGATTCCTGGACATTCTCGGTAATCTCGCGAATGTCCTACAGAATCGGGTACTCTCTAAAAAATCGCGCCGACGATATTGCGCTGTTCCCCGTTATCAGGACAGTCGCTATACTAAACACTGAACTCTGTACACTACGTAGACAGTGTTAGAGTTCAGTGATTACTAATCGCGACATTCCTGGTTTACGAGCGTGCGCCCATATTCGCGCCGTAATGTTAAACCAGTGTACGCGGCGGTACTGCACACTATCGCTGACTAAATTTGTGATCATTCAGGCTCCCTATTTTCTTACATTCCTGATCCACACATACGGGCAACACATGTGTTACGAATTGCCCCGAACATTTGAGATTAATATTTGGAACTACTTTATCTTTATCTGCAAATCGAACCTTTTTTTTTTATTTTTTATTTTTTTATTAATTTTTTTTGCGGCGCGCGCGTGTCGCCCCGAATTTGCACGTGTCGCATCAAGAGCTCCTGGAATTTGCAACGTGACGCGCGCGACGCGTGTTTTCTACACTGACGAGAAACACTGACTTCTTGTGTAAAATCATGAATATATGTAAAATGTATGACTGCATGCAAGATTATGAAATAAAAAGTCTATTTTTGAAAGTCAGAACAAACATTTTCACTCATGCGTAATATAAACAAAATATTTATTTTCGTCATGAATTTATCTCTCTCT
>JZLH01S0627409.1:54581-74235 GCA_001188425.1 Eucidaris tribuloides | reverse complement strand
CTATTATTATTATTATTATTATTATTATTATTATTATTATTATTATTATTATTATTATTATCATTATTATTATTATTATTATTATTATTATTATTATTATTATTATTATCATTATTATTATTATTATTATTATTATTATTATTATTATTATTATTATTATTATTTGCTTATCAGCTCAGTTTGTCCGTTTTTTATCAATATGCAGTCACGGATTCGGGGGTGACAGGGGCACACGCCCCACCCACGGCCCAAAAACAAAAATGATTTATTTATTTATTTATTTATCCATTTATTTATTTATTTATTTATTTATTTATTTATTTATTTATTTATTTATTTATTCATTTATTTATTTATTCATTCATTCATTTATTTATTCAGTTATCTATTTATTTATTTATTTATTCATTCATTTATTATTTTTTTATTTATTAATGGCAAAACATAACTATCAGCTTGGAAGACTGTTTTCCAGCAAGTCTGTAAATCCAAATCCATATACAAATAGATAATTAAAACAAATAAAAAGCTTACATAAATATATACACTACAGAAACTTACCGTATATACATATAAACAGAAAAAAAAAATATATACGTTAATAAAATTATTAACAGAGAACACCGAACTCAAAAAATGCCATACATTAAGCACAAAATTTTATGCAGAGAACACCAAAAGCAAAGTAAAAAGTGGGCAGTTCATTCAATAAAATACTAAATGAAAGTATTACAATCTAATGCAAAAATTAGAAAACTATCCCCTTTTTTGCTTGTGAACCTAAGTTGAATGATCTAATGTTTTGGATCATCATATTTCTTACCGCCCCCACCCCCCCCCTGGATACGCTACAGATCCCAGAACAAGCAATGTGAAGGACGGAGCTTTGATATTGACGCGATCAAAAAATTCATACTTTGGCACGATTAACGAATCCCACGTATTCTCGGCTCTGTGAATGAATACGTACAAATTGATTTCCCCCAATTTTATAAAGTGCAGTAACATATGCACTCTACGAGGCGTGATGATATTATTTATTAATGAAAGGGCAGGAAGTTCTAAATGTATATAATCAGATTAGATTATAACAGGCTTTCCAACAAGTTTGAAATGCACAACAATAATAGGCACTTGGGGGAAATATCACTAGAGAAAGTGTAAAGGGTCAGTATAATGTCAGAAAGGTACGTTTATAATTCTAAAGTGTGGTATAATACGATGGATAAGTTCGTTGTTGGTAAATACGTGTAATTTCGGTATTTTGGCATAAACTTAAACATATCACATGCGTATGTGCAATCATAAGACGATACGCTAAATTAAAAATGCAAATGGACATATACTACAATACGACCGATCCATTTTAAGAGCTATACATTATATTGGAAAATCACATTACCATTTTCAGCAGTGGTGATGATTTTCATTAACGAGTTGAGGAGGGGGGGGGGGGGGGGGGTTTAAAACCGGAAGGCGAAATAATATACCTCAGCACGATGGAGAAAAAAGCAGCGTGCATAAATTGTTTAATAGTAGGAAAAGTGCACATTTGAAAATCCCGCCCTTGATTTACAAAGTTGACTATTTATTTCCATTACATTCGAGTCTTTTTGATGCACGTTCGGTGCAGATTCACAACAAATCTACCAAAAATGCTTTTAAAAACATAGAAACAAAAGTCAGCTTAAAAATCACAGGGGTTGTTCCGCATCCTCAGAAAACAAAAAATCGAGGGCGCATACCCCCCCCCCCAACCGGCTTGCAGCCAATGGATTGTATATCGTTTTCGCAGATAATTGCAAATATTGTCCAGTCTAAGCATGAATGTATTCAACATTTTCATTTTGTTTCTGTTTTCTTTTATCTTCATTATTTATTCTTTGTTAAATTATGGTGCGTCATTATACGCTTGGTGTTTTTTTTCATATTAAGTGGACGCCTCTGTAACAGATGGAGACCATGGGTAGGCTTATCCAGCCGTAGTTAATAATTATACATTTCTATATGACTTTTCACTCATTTCTCATGGAATCATAACATGATCATTAATAATTTTGTCACGCAAACATTAAAGGCATTGTATAACAATGTTTCCAGTTTAGAAAATCTGAGCTTCATGATTCCTCATGCTACCAGTGTCTCTGATAAGGTCTAAAAATGAAGCCCTGAAAAAATTGCAGTTCCAAACAATCATTATTAAAGTGCTTTTAAAAAGTAAAAATCATTGAGCAACCATTCCTGCTCTCCCCCATAGAGTGCTGTGTAGCAGAATTTTTTTCTCAGCTGAGAATAATTCATGTGCCGATTTTTGTCTGTACATATTTTACTGGTGACAGCATAACTGTCTAAACTTTTGTGTTCTAGGGTGCTTATTTGTTCATTCAAACATTGTCAGATGTGTCAGATAGCAAAGTTTGGCAATTTTTTTTTAATGGGGCTTCCAAAATGTTATATAGTGTCTTTAATCATTCCTATTGGTTACAGTCCGATAGTTATGCAAATCGATTTAGAATGAAAGAACCTGGGGGGGGGGAACTAGGTCTTACTAAACCGGTACTCATGCTTCCAAATGTGCATTCGTCATGTTTGTCTATCAGATATGCCATATGAGCTATACGAAATTTATAACCAACAGGTGTATAAAATAATACACCGCTACTTTCAGGTGTGTGTGGTGGGGGGGGGGGTAGGGATGGCCTGTCCAAAACTGCCCCACCTTTCAGGGAAAATTGATTTCAAGATCAAGTGATTTATTGCTAATCTTTTTTTTTAAATGAATATATGTGACTCTTAAATTTCTCTTTAAAATTGCTGTAAAAATAATGTTCACAAAGCCCGAAAATACATTTAATGCAGATGCAAGAGAGATCTCCTTTCTTCAAAGTTTCGCCATGGCAATTATTGTCAATGCAACCAAAACAGGCTTGTCACATATAAATAATGCATACGTATATGTGCATATGTGTGTTCTCAAGGGCATTTTTGTTTGCATTTGACTGTGATCACCCCCCCCCCCACACACACACACACACACACACACACACACACACACACACACACACACACACACACACACACACACACACACACACACACACACACACACACACACACACACACACACACACACACACACACACACACACACACACACACACACACACACACACACACACACACACACACACACACACACACACACACTCCTTTGAACGGTTTTACGCCATTGGCAATTATATGCGTACATAATACTATTTCATCTGTCACGAAAGCACGATATCGTATAAAAAATGCACTCTCAACCAGAAATATTAATGCTTAAAATGTCACAAAAAAATAATCAAGCGTACTGGTACTACGTCATGGTTTATTGATATTAATAATCGTCATTTGTTGAGCTTTTCAAAGTTCTGCACAGCAAATGGCGCGTTATTCACACGAAGACACCGGCAATGCATTTGATGTTTACTTGATGAGAATGAGATTATAAAGGTGCATGTGTTCTTAAAGGTAGTGAATCTCATTTGCAACCCTCCCACAACAACACATCAAAACCTAATTCATGCCCTGAAGCTATTTATAAAGGATTTAATTGCCTGTGAAATCTGAAGATCAGAAATCGCCTAGATGTTAAAACAATGCACAAGAAACCAATAGCTGTGTAGTATATGTTCTAGGCACACTGTTCCAAATCTCACTATATTTCATGGACCTACAGTATAGGTCCATGGGTATATCAGACTGATTACATTACTTACGTAATACCAGTAATGTGCTGGAATGCATCAGACACGTGAAAGGAATGCAAGGTCATCTACGTGTACAGTACAAGTGTATTACACCATGGAGATAAAAAAGACCCACATGCACTGTCTAAAAATAGACTAATACCACTTGTAAAATTTGTGGAACTGAAGACCAAAAATCAAATCGAAGTCAAACATTTACTATAATTCCACTAAAACTGCGTTTCTAGCTCCTACACCTTTCTAAAGGTTCTTAAACAAGATTTTCTTCTATATATACCAGTGTATTTGCACAACGTTGAATTTTAGGCGTGCAAAAGAGACATCCTGCCTTTAATTTACATACTTCGGAGTGAGCTCATATAACAAATAAAATAAATTATTCAAAGGAGGTCTTCTCCTCTCACAATGCCTTGGGGATGAAAAGTCAGTTTTCATGTATATAAGGCCCGTTAAAATTCAAATTCTGAAATTAGATATTTTTTCAGTAGTCTGACTCGCAGACCTAAATCGTGCATTATCAATACGAGATCTGTAGAAATATACTGATCAGAACTTCACCACGTCAGAAACTCATACCAGTGACCAATGCGGAATAGTGTACATGTTTAATTAAATAAGCAAATAAATATATACATTAATTAATTAATCAAAAAATGAAACTAACAAATTATGAAGAGTAAGTATAAGTGTTCACAGAAGATTATGTTAAAAAAAAATTCCCGAAAAACCCATTACAATTATGAGGAATACAAGTCATGTTGTCAACAGCATTGTTTAATACAGTGATATTTTTATCGCAAAACCATAAATTTTCGAAGAAAATATATAACTATAAAGAGTATAAATAGAGCGAGTTCGATGTCGTGGAAGAAAGCCGAAACCTTTACTAGTCTACTGCATAACAATCGGAAAAGTTACTAGGCCATACGCCGGCAATTAAAAATTGATATCTTATTCGATGGAAATGCATTACTTTTCCATCATAATAAAGGTAATACTTTTTAAGTCAAGGTCATTTTGGCTATCTGGACTCGTAAAAATATCCAAAGAAACTGAAATATCGAGACATACCAAGTACCATTAAAAAGACTACATGTATTAAATAGATAGGTAGATAGATAGATAGAAAGAAAGAAAGATAGATAGATAGATAGATAGATAGATAGATAGATAGATAGATAGATAGATAGATAGATAGATAGATAAATGAATAAATAAATAGATAGATGGATGGATGGATAATGAAGATTTCATTATGAAGAAACAATTTCATGGGTCCCAAGGACTTCTTTATAACGAGAGTGCACTGTATATAGAGAGTATAAGACAGATAAGGAGAGAGATATGTAGATATGTAGATAGATAGATAGATAGATAGATAGATAGATAGATAGATAGATAGATAGATAGATAGATAGACATGGAGGTATGATGGTAGATAGATAAATAGATATAAGTGATTTTTCGTCCCTTTATCTGTTTATAGCTACTGCCAATCTGTGAAATCAATGCATAAAATTATGTAATTTTTACCTTGACATCATTATAAACGGAAGAATAGTGCATATTTCAGCTGTAGAAGTTATATTAAATTTATCGACACAATGTATGCTTTTGTTTGTTTGTGTGAGTGTGCGTGCGTGCGTGTGTGTGGGGGGGGGGTGGGGGTGCGTGTGTGTGGGGGTGTAAGTGTATGTGCGTATGTATATTTGTAAGTGTGGCGTGTGTGTCCGTCTGTCTGTGCGAGTGCGTGTATAAACAGTGCATTCAAAATGATTCATATCCTAGTTGTTTCTCACTTATCGATAAAAGCGGGTACTGTAAAGACCGACTGGGCACTTAAGTGGCTGCCTATTGTCGTCATGTGGCATCGAGTTACTTCGTCAATACAAGGTCATGTAATCGGTCAGTCTATCCTATCAATCACCCATCCTTGAAATCGATCCGTAACTTTGTGTAAAGGTAACATAATCATAATTTCTATGAATAAACACGACAATATCAATTGTTATTTTGCTAGGTATAAAAATGGCAATATTTTCGTTGAACGAGTACTATATGTTGGTGCATGTTCACTGACGTAGATCTCTCTGCATTTTCTTTTCATCTTCATGCGGACTCCTTTTATCCAGGGATATTCAACCTTCATGAGCAAAGGAACGGTATGCATGTTTACGCCAATGAAGAAAAGGGATTTATAAACGTGAGACTTATAACTCAGGGGAAGGTGAGAACTATCAACACAAGTTACCACGATGAAAAGGTCACTATACATAGTGAATGAATCGTTAAACATATAAGAATATACTGAACTTAAAAATAGATATTCAGCGCTTTACAAACGTGATAATCATTCTTTTCTAATTCTTTTCCTACTTTTCTTCCTCCTTCCTCGTCCTTTTTCCTCACCTTCTCACTTTACCATCTCATAGGCCTAATCTTCATTTTCTTCGTCTTTTCCTTTTTCTTCGTCTTGTTCTTCTTCTTCTTTTATCTTCTTCCATTTTTTTCTCCTCTTCCTCTTCCCCTTCTCCCGCTGTTTCTTTTTACCTTCCTCGTCTTCCCCTTGTTTTACCTCCTTTTCTTCTTCTCATTATAATAATAATAATTATTATTATTATCATTATCATAATTACTATTATTATTATTATTATCATCATCATCATCATCATTATTATTATCATTATCATTATTACTATTGTTATTATTATTCTTATTATTTTTATCATCATCATCATCATTACTATTATCATTGTTATTTTTTATTATGTATTAATTAATTAATTTATTCATTTATTTATTATCATCATCACCATTACATTTAGTATCAAATTCTCAGCGATACTCTTCAACAGAAACGTGTGTATCTGTTAGAAACAGCCATCCCACTTTTTTAAACCCTAATGCCATTGCCATTTGCTATAAAGAATTTGTATTCATAGTGTTCGATGGGACATTTTCATGAATTTGCCTCGTAATTAGCTGACATTAAATTTGCCCTGAACCGAAAAAGTATAGACCGACATTACAATCAGTGATGCATATCATTTTTTACTGTAATTACAGACTGATGTCTGTGACTGACACGCATGAGAAGTACACGCTGTGGGCCTATAGAAAACAGGATGAAAAACATTATGAAAGGGAAGAGAGTTCGTCACAAGCATCCACAAATACAACGCGTTCACACTGTTTAATGACTATGACAAGTTCGCATTGATGATAACAGTGTGACACACACAGGGAAATACGAGTAAAACTGAAATGTAAACAAAAAATACCGCTTATACCTTTACCGCATATTTGCAAAAATGAGTCAGACTTTCACAATTTATTGTTTTTTTTTGACTCAATATGGTTGTGATAATTTTATTTACACACATGGTATGATATAGTACAGTCATATACAATCATTGCACAGTCTTGATTGCGATGCTATAACAACAAACTTCTGTGTAAACCTATGAGATTAAAACTGCTTCGATCCTTTTTTTTACAAGTGAACCAACATCCACAAACTGAAGGCTATATCGGTCGTGTGAAGTTTATCTAAATTGTTAGAAAATAGTTTATTTAGTGTTTAATTTTCAGTTTCCAATGAGGTTAACTACTTTTTCTCACTAACTGTGATATCTAAATTGTACAAAACCCAACCGTGTTAGTATAAAATAAAAAATATATAATACGTGTACTACTCGGTATTTACTGACAATTGCCTACGCCAATTTCACATGTTTGGGGTGAACTATTAGTAGCTGTGCCTTTAGCTTACTATACCAACAGGACAATGGAATCTTTAGTGCAAAATTTTATCCAACCGTGGACACGAAAAATAAAGGTGCAACACCAAATTCAACAATAACAACACACACACACACACACACACACACACACACACACACACACACACACACACACACACACACACACACACACACACACACACACACACACACACACACACACACACACACACACACACACACACACACACACACACACACACACACACACACACACACTACACATCCGTACACACACCATCATCTGCAATAATCATTACACCTGTGGAATTTGGCCTGTCTGTCAATACCGCAATCAAATAAAATAATCGTTAATATTCCATCAACCTTGAAATTCACTAATTGCCAATATCAGGGCCCCCACCATAAAAGAACTCCTTCCATATGCTGTAAACTAGTTAATCTAATGCAACAAAAATAGGTCAGATACATAATAAATGACCCTGCAATTGAACTTTTTGTGATGCGTTACAGTCGGGCTCCATTAGATAGACGAATTCAAACTAAATTCATCTGAATTGCTATCATTTGCGTCAATGTCAAGAGTGCAACAGTGGAATATTAATGACAAATATAAGTGGACAGTTGCGGAGACGAAAATCAAATATTGAAAATGCAACTCAAGGATGCAAGTACAAATCATTAATCTTAGTAACTTTAGGATAGTTTTTTTTCTATCGGGGCTTTCAGCAGAAGACAAGACGCGGTGCATACGTGCATACTATGCTTGCACATCCATTGGGGAAAAATAGGCGGGAAGGTCAAATAATGCATTATGTAATTTAAGGACGAGTTCTGTTTGTCGTAAAAATCCACGATCATTGATCATTTAGCATCGGTATGTTGACAAAAATGCGTTGCGTGCAAAACGTTGCCATAGCAACAAAGTGTTGGGTTTGACGAAGGATTATGTTAAGGTCTTCTCTCTGACAGACGGGTAAATTGTTCACGGAAAAAAAAAATGAATAGGTCAGTTTCTTTTTACGTGACAAAGCGCCTCTTGAATATGACCAAACAGAAGTTTTGCCTGGCAGATTAAAGGTTTTTGATCACTCGACAACAATTTACCGTACAATGCAAATACTTTCTTAATACGTGTTGATTGAAGTTTTCGAGAAATAGTTTCAAACCTCGCAGCTACAAAGAAACTTTCTTTTAACGTTGTTTTTAAAGCAATGTTAAGGCAATAATTTCACAAATGATGATCAGGTTGTTTCTGAATTCACAAATCACGGTCAGGTTCTGTTTCTCCTTTCCATGTGGCATTTTGGCATTTTTTTTTCTTATTTTTTGAATTTCCACATTTGATCTTCGTTATTATTGTAATTGTTGGAATGAAAAACTGGTTAATCATTGCATCCACATGAAATCACGTATTACCGTATAAGGTTTGTTCTCCCCTTTCTTGTGACGTTTTTGCCCTTTTATTTTGTTTATCGTTTGTATTGTCATATTTGATACAGTTGGAAATTAGAAACTGGTTTAGTGTTCATGTTTATATTTCATCACATGTCATTAAGTTTTACCCATTAAGTGTGCACGCACTCTTGCTCTTATCGTAACCTTGCTTTAACTGTAATTTAATTACTTGCTGAAATTGTGTTACTGACTTAACTTGATTAAATTTAAACTTTCATCACGTTATATAAGTTTTCATCATTATTACGTTATGTTAGCCTTCAGACCATGTTCCCTTTAGTAGCGCTATTTGAAATATATATCCTATTTCTATTCTTACGAAACGCATTTTATTGATCTGCGATACTGTACTGAGTGTACTCACTGTTAATCAGAGATAACCTTGTTAACTTTTAACATTTAATTTTACTTATAATCATATGTGTGTGTGTGTGTGTGTGTGTGTGTGTGTGTGTGTGTGTGTGTGTGTGTGTGTGTGTGTGTGTGTGTGTGTGTGTGTGTGTGTGTGTGTGTGTGTGTGTGTGTGTGTGTGTGTGTGTGTGTGTGTGTGTGTGTGTGTGTGTGTGTGTGTGTGTGTGTGTGTGTGGTACATGATGAGTTAGTTTCCTTCTATGTATACTTTTCTACCTAACAATATTTATTTAGAAACATGTTTTGAACTCTAATCAGTATTGTCAGTATTCAGTAAATGTTTCAATACACTTTGTAATAAAATACATTCTTGCACTTTTCGTTAACTATACTTTTCTATATAATTTCATTAGTTATATAAATTCGATTTTGTATATCTGTTAGGGATGTAATATCATTTTGTGTTGTATTTTTGTATAAAATTGTATAATTGCATTTTTAGCCTTCCAAGAAGTGTAATCATCCAAGTCGAAAGAAACCCTCTACTGTCATTATTAGTATCAGTAGTAGTAGTATTATCATCATTATTACCATTATCATTATCTTTATCTTTATCATTATTACTATTATCATTATTATTATTATTATTATTATCATCATTATTATACTACCACACTTTTCTCGAACAAAATGACTTGCGAATAAAACATATATTCATAAAAAAGTAAGTGTTTACTGGCTTTCGTTGAAAGGAAAGCGGCCGCATTTCAAGAGCTACATCAGAAAATGTACTATATGGCGCCATCGATTTATTATCTCTAGGGTTAACAATAGACATTCACTCAATATTCCATCTGTCGGAGGTAAAAATCAAGCTGCACATTTTTTTCGGTCAATTTCACTTGTTAATAATTGATTGAGTTAATTTGTCCTCATGCAGCCAGCGATGTAGTCCACTGAACATGAGTTCAGTCTTGAAAGTATACCTGATGCGATGGTATACATTAGTGATTGCTGGTCTCTTTTTCGTTTTCCCTCCTTTTTTCCAATCAATATCATATTGATTTTGTGCTAACATTAAATTTTCGAGCATGCTCCATTTGAATGTGCTTGGAATGACATGTACTCAGAAAATAAAGTATGCTACCCTCGGCCTGTCAGCTTTTCGGGAATACGTACATATGTATGTAGATAGATAGATAGATAGATAGATAGATAGATAGATAGATAAATAGATAGATAGATAGATAGATAGATAGATAGACAGGTAGATAGATAGAATTTAATTATAATAATGTCTTTGCCTTTCACCATATTAAAAAAAACAAATATGTATTTAATAATTATTCTATACAATAATAATGGTATTTGACAATTTAAGTGCATGTGCATTTTTAAAGTAATTCTTTCTAATTTATATCGTTTACACTATTTTAAATGTTTACGTAACCATGAAGAAACTTATTGTGTCTTTACCATCTTTTCGGTCCGATGCATATTGATAACTTAAGTAATATTCACTTATTAAATTTGAATAGAATGTCAATACATAAGAAACTGTTTTTGTAAAGTAAAAGTATCAACAGTAAAAGTAGAAAATGTATTCCCTTGGAAAGAAATATGCAATTTCGAGATACATGATTTACAATGGACCGCTACATTATTGGGCATAGCCAAGACGTGTACCTATATACAGTTGCGAGTTGAAGACCAGGCGCTGCAAAAGTTTACAAATTCACAGAGCGAAATGATTGAAGCGTCACTGCAAATAGAGCAAAATAAACTAATCATTAAAAGGACGATCGTGTTACATTGTCGACGTTTCCGCAGATATACAATTTCTTGTTTGCTTTAATCCCAGAACAAATAAAAAGCCGTGCCCTTGCCTCTGATGGTTGCTGTTGCGCTCCCCCGAAAGTGCGAAATTCCATTTATTTTCGAAACCTTGGTGAAGTGTATAGTAAATGGTAACAATTGGATCGCCCATGTTTGGACACAAGAGTACTGTAGCTGCCTGATTTGTTAGAATAATTTTTCAAGTTTAAAATCATATCTTGCAGAGCTAGAAATTTCGGTGGAGATATCAAGCATGATAATATGACTATACGATGAGCACAAGGTTCGACACTTTTCACCGTTTGACATAATTATGTAGTAACCGCCATGGGGCGAGAGAGTGGTAGTATCATGACAGCATAGCACGAGATCGAGTTGAATAATTTGCATATTGTGTAAGAGACAATCAACGTATTTGTTGGCTAAGTACATTATAGCTATATGATTTGTAAACAAGTTTATCGTTGTCATATTTTAAGTTGGAGACGAAAAATGAATGAAATGAAATGAAATGAAATGAAATGCGTAGAAGAATGTACAGAATTGAGCAATTGAAATATATGTCCAATACGTCAAAGGGGGACGAAAACCAGACAATTCTTCAGAGACCTGAACCTCGTATTTTCCCGTGTGAATGAGGACAAGTGTTTTTATTGGAGGTCTGGTGTTTGACTTCTAAGTTTCTATACCTGACTTAAAACTCTAAGTAGATTTGTTTTCTTTACTCCACCAGGAAATTGAAGTTAACGTGTAGGAAGACCATGAACCTGCATGACTTCTATAATAAGGAAAACTTTGAAGTTTCAGTTTTAGTTTTCATTCTATAATAGAATGAACATTAGCTGTGTTAATCGAATTAAATTAATAGATGTATGACGACTCTTTACGCACGTATCATCTTTGCATGAACAAGTAAAAACTAAAAAAGGTGACTGAAGAAAACAAATCACAATAATTTAATGTAATTTGTCACCCTGGGATATCAAACATCCAAAATAGAAAATTAAAGGGTTAGTTTACTATGTGGATCCAGATTTGCCTGGATATATCAACACAGAAAACTTTTAGAAACCCAACATTAAGTAAACATAATAATAAACATTATAATGGATAAGTCAAACACTTTGCTAAAGCATACTTATCCATTGAAGCCACATGCTGACATTGTGGAGCTTCATTAAAAAAAGTAAAACTGTGATGTGAGCTACATGGTAACGGTGTTCAAATGGACAAATAAACACTAGAATACAAAAGTTTGGAAGGTTATGCTGCCACCCGGGTGCTGCCACTGGCAAGATATGCATGAATAAACAATTTGCACTCGGGTGGAGGATAGAATAGCGTAGATCTGCACACAGTAAGTCTATGGGAAGAAATGGGCAGGTCAATCCGGTCAATTTGAGTGCTTGTAGATTTTCACTTTTTTAAAGCACTAAATCATCATTTTGAAATACAATTTTTTTTTTCAGAGTCTCATTTTTACACCTTATCAAAGACACTTAGAGCATAGAGGATTATGTATAGCTCACAGTTTTTAACTGTGGTCAATGTTAGCATGTGGCTGTAAAACTAATACGAATTTTCAGAGTCTCAAAAAAATCCTGATCGCGTTCTGAAGATGGCAATTCTGCTAACATTAGTAATGCCACAGAAGCTGAGCAGCTCCATTGATTCTCGACTGACTTTAAAGTTTCGTTTTTTCAATGCTAATTGATGTAGCACCTTGTGTAAGCCAGATCGATTCAACGTAGTCCTAACATATCCAAGAACCAAAGAGAGGATACATACACATCCACTTTAAAGGGAGAAGGCGCCAGCAACTAACAGGCATAAGTTAAGAATAAAAATGACATTGTGAGTGTGTGAGAATTATGGTACATGGTGACAAAAACAGCCTAAATGAGGGGTACTGTGTGATACTCACCCTCATCAAGGCCCTATAAATTAGTTAATTTGTGTTTATTTTACGTCTTTGTAAGTCTTATTCTAAGACAAAACTTGCAGGAACAGTTATAGGAGGAGGAGCTTATCATTCAAACAGTGCATACTTAACCACGCGTGCGGCTAACACACGTCTGCTGGCAATGCTTGGGTCACGCATGTCAGGCTCCCAAGGCCGTGCAATCTGATTGGTTGGCAAGAATCAAATATTTCTTTAACTTATACCCGATGTAGTTGTCGGCGCCTTCATGAGACCTTCCTGTCCTGTGAAAATAAAAGTGCGAGGGGAGCGTCGGGGAGTCAGAGACGAGTTCCGGTTGGACCACTGAGTTCTCAGTTCGATGACACTTCGTCCTGGTGAGGCTGACAGAAGACCGTAGCATCATACTCTAAATAGCGTTAAATTGCCTCCAACTTGAGAACAATTTGCTTATTGCACATGAATATAGGGTATTGTGAGCTTTTAAAAACCTGTCAGTGCGTTCAGTTCAAATATCAAATTATTCAGTGGTCTTCAACTTACAGACAAATTACTGTTATAGCGTCGTTCTGCAGAGCGTGCAATGAATAATGTGCTAACGATTTTCTGCCAGCCGCACATTGACTTTCAGAACTGATATAGTGGTCTCCGGATAAAATGGTAACATTTACAGGGGGAAACTCCTGTTAAATGGGTAAAATTTAGCAAAACATTTCTTATGTTTCTTATTGAAATTTATTCCGCTTAATAGGGTACTCCCTTTAAAAGGGTAAAAACAGTCTCGCAACTGCCTATCCCATTAAGTGGAGACCACTGTACCATAGCACTAATTCATTCTTTGCATCTGCGCAAGTTTTACGGGGGAGAGACAGTCTGGAAAGGTGGGTAGTAAGTGGTATGTTTACTACCCCCACCCCCACCCCATCCCACCTCACCCCAACCCCAACACTAGGGTGGGACGAAAAATACTTTTTTTCTCTGATCGACTTGAAACTCTCAGGGAAATTTCCTTGGGTATAGACTATTATTATCCTAAAGTATCAGTAAGATCGGAGGATGTTTCACCCAGGCAGTAAATTTTCACGAAATTGCCCTATAGCTCTGTATTAAGAGTATATAGGCCTATAGGGCTTTATGTGTATTTGCCATATAAGATATTACCCTCATTTTAAGTGTGTGTACCACTTTTAATAACAGCATTTAAACTACATAATTAATAGAGTGTTACCTGTAAATTATTTCTCTAGATGTACAGTGTTTAGAACGCAAGGGCATTGTCAGGGTAAAATCTTTGGGGTGGGGTAAAAAATGTAAAAAAAACCCCCTAAATTTCATAAATTACACTGCAAACCCCCCTGATTTTCTGATTTTTGGAAAATATTGGGGATCGATGGGCATATCTTTTGCACCCTACACCCCCTCTCACCTGCTGTATGACCCCACCCTGTTCTAACATGACCTGGAGGCATACGCGAATGCTAACCCCCTTTTTACGTTAAATAAACCTTTTTTTATATGGAAAACACTTCCATTTTAACCGTAGAACACGATTTTAATTTAGGATAAAAAAATTCTCCCCACCCCTTGCTGAGCGGCTGGGTTGACCAGGAAAAATTAGGGACCTTGAATTTGGAATTGCAGATTTTACACCCCTACCCCCAACCCCACCCCCACCCCTTGAACAACTTTTCGGCGGCTGGGCTGGCCAGGAAAAAATTGGATCTGGAATTTGGAATGAATTTTTTTTCGTCACTACTGACTACTTCCCTGTTCCTGCTGTATAGCCCCATCCCTGATCTAACATGCCCTGGAGGTATACGCGAACGTGGGGGTCTGTTTGGTTGTCTAACACCCCCTCCCCCTTAGCCAGCCTCCTTTTTACGTTAAATAAACTTTTCTATATGGAAAACTCTCCCATTATAACCGTAGAACACGATATCAATTTAGGATTTTTTTCTCAACCCCCCCCCCTCTTGCTGAGACGGTGTTGACCTGGATAATTGCGCGACTTGGGAAATATGAAACATTGCAAAATTCTCACCTACTCCCCCCATTCCACCGCCCCCCAACCCCTGGATACGAACTCTTTCGCGCGCGGGCTGGCCGGAAAAAAAAATTGGATCTGGATTGGAATGCAACAATTGTTCTTCAGTCACTACTCCCCTAGCTGCTCCTGCGTAGTCGGCCCCACCCTGACTTCCATGCACCTGGAGGCATACGCCACGCGGGAGGGGGTGGGGGTCGTTTGGTGCCAAAACACCCCCTTTTGCCGGGTCCGGTGAGGTACCCCTTTTTCGATAGAGGCAAACATTTTTATACAGAAAACCTCCCATTTTTCCGCGTAAATATCAATGGTTCTATAACTTAAATGTTTCCCGCAGCCCCCCCCCCCTTGTTCCTGAGCGACTGGCGTTGCACGGGAAAAAAATTCGTGGACCTAGATTTGGAATTCTTAAAATTTTACACCCACTACCGACTCCCCCTCCCTCCCCGCCCCCCAAACTTTTTGACGAGTATTGGGCCCTGACAGAAAAATGGAGGATCGTTGACTTTGGTTACAAAACGCGGGGTGGGGAGGGGAATGTCATCGGGGCAGAAATCGCTCTTCACATGCGGGAATACCATCAATTTGCCCTGCCAAAAATTGTTAATAGCAACAGAAAGCCCAAACACCATCCGATAAGTAGGTGGGGGCAGGGGGGCCGCTTGAATCATTTGTTGCCTCGCTACCCCCCCGCCCAAAAAAAAAAAATCCTAGTCAACACTCGAGAACCAACGACATCCAACACAATTCCACATTAAAACAAACAATGGTAAACAGGACTTAGTAAAAAGACCAAAATCGTTAGGGGGGGGGGGATTGTATGTGTCCCCTGTCGTGTTCAATTTTTTGGAGAGAATGTCCCCCTCGTTTCCCCCCCCCGGGCATTACCTTCGAGGGTGATAGGGGTGCAGAGGAGGCTCCCATCCCCGATTATTTTCCTAATATCAGAAAATCAAGGATTTCTTGCAGTCGCAGCCCCCGGCCGCTGTTGTAATTCATGAAGTCTCAGCGGTTTTTAAACATTTTTTTTACCCACGCCCAAAGATTTTACCCTGGACATCCCTTGCGTTCTAAACACTGTACATCTAGAGAAACAATTTACAGGTAACACTCTATTATATCATGTAGTATAAATGCTGTCAATTAAAAGTGGTGTACACACAGCTTAAATTGGAGAGGTAATATCTTATAAGGGCAAATACACAAAGCCCTATATGCCTATATACTCTTAATAAGAGCTATAGTGCAATTTCGTTGAAAATTTTACTGCGCTGGGGTGAAACATCTCGATCTTACCTGATACTTGTAGGATAATAATAGTCTTATACCAAGGAAATTTCGCCTGAGAGTTTCAGTCGATTCACGAGAAAAAAGGTTTTTTCGTCCACTACCCAACACACACAAACCACCTCCACACGAATGCTCTCTCGCATACCTATCACAATAGAAGTTCGAAAACAATGTGATTTGACAAGGGCAAATCATTGAACCGTGCTCCCGGATAGGCAAAGGACTTATACTCGATTGTGGGGTTTACAACACTTTCCTCTGTAATCTTCCTGTTTTCACTGACCAGGCACGCCGGGCGCAATCCAGGGGGACGGGTGGGGTCAGCCCCCCACGTTTTGAAGGTGGGGGACATGATATCAAATCGGTCCCCCCACAATTTTGGCATGTGCATGCCCAAAAACTGTGATTTGGCTGGCAATTTGGCAGGTTAGTAAAATTTTGGCTGGCTGAATATGGTTTGGTTCGGGCCCCCCCCCCCCGCTTGTCCAGAAATTGTTCTGGCGTGCAATTTGGCCAGGTTAGAAAAAATTTTGGTTGCAAAAATATGGTTTTGGTGGCGCCCCCCCCCCCCCCCCCCGACTTGTTCAGAAATTTTTGTGCTGGCATTTTGGCACAGGTTAGAAAATTTTTGGCCTGGCCAAAAATATGGTATTGGGGCAGATTCCTGGCATGTGATGTCCCCCGGACATTTGAAAACGGATTTGCGCCCATGCGGACGGTAGTTTCTAGACGATGATTATATCGGACATAGGGACAGGGTCTTGACAGCACTTTCATGTTACAGGAAAGCTACAGGAAATGTCTGTATCTTTTTGGTTTTGAAGGAACATTCTGAACTTAAAGACAGTATTAGGTTCAATTTAAAGCCCACGTATAGTTTTGGTTTAAAAAATATGAAACTCTGCAACTATGTTTTAGATAGGCCTACATGACCTATCAATGCCCTGAAAATTGCTCGTTCTGAAACTCTTCCATTTTTAAAAATAAATTACACAAAATCTAAATGTGGGGGAGGGGGCAACATTTCCCAAGTACGTAATGTACATATCATTACCTGCTCTCCGATAATTCAAACATCACAATATCTCACTCCAAACAATTTCAGTAGGTTTGATATCGTTTTCTAATATCTGGGGTGGCAATAGAATACTTTCTGAAAGATTGACCAAAAAGTTTTCTGATCGACCAAAACGTAAACGATATTCAAACTCTGATATCTGAGACACATGATAGTGTTTGAATGGATAGATAGATACTTAAGAATACAAAAGTTGGAAAGTTATGCTGCCACTGGAAAGATGTGTATGGATAAGTATCATATACGCATTAAGCATCCAATTCATTGTAACACAGCGGTCTTATGGGGAAATTGCTATGGCAAAAATGGGTACTCGTAGATTTTCACTTTTTAAAGCAATAACTTAGATATTTTGGAAGTACATTTTCAGGGCTTCATGTTATACCTTATCGGAAACACTTATAGCATGCCGGAATATACTAGTAATAGCTCAGATTTTGTTTCATGATGATTTCAACATTAATTTCGTAGAATACGAACGTGTGAGAGTTCGATGAGAGCTCCGAAACAGTGACAAATCACGAGTCATGACTAACGTACCGCGACGACAAAGACTAGCGCTGCATGCTGCCTTACCACGTAATTAAAATTACAAGCACAAAGTCATTATTTCATGAAAGGTAAGATTCTTACTTATCTCTCAAACAGAAACAAAAGACAAAAAAAAATAAACCTAACAAACAACCCAAAAACCAAAAACAGGGTTTGCGGCAACGAGCATGATCGACATTAGTGATATGATTGTTACAAAAAGCGACCACTTGGGCGTAAAACTGTGAATGAAATCCTGGAATGTAGTGGAACCAAACTCAACAATATCGTAACAAGTGCTTTTGTTTGTTTTGCATTGCTCACACGTTTATAGTTCATATGATGTATTAATATGCAATGCCATCTTTGTTAACATAAAGCTATGATAAAGGCATTAGTCAGCTCATAGGGTCATATTCAGGACTAAACGGTTCTTGCAACCTTGCGTTTCCGGTCTTGTCGTGAAATATATATTCTCAAAAATATGAACTTTTTGATTTATTTGATTTATTAATACTGCATGGCAAAATAATACAGAATTCAAATACAATGCAATGATACGATCATAGTGAACACACTACGTGAGTAATAATTAATGGAAAGGATAAATCATTCGCCATGCAGGAGGACTCCCAATAAGAGAATTTAACCATGTTAGCATTACATAATAGAAGGAAAAAAAAACCAATATAAATTAAAACAGCTACTATAGGTACCCTCGTGATGCAAAGAAAGAAAGAGATAGTATAGCGGGAAAGTGTGGGACAATGTAAAACAGGCTAGAGCAGGGGAATGAAAGGGATTGAATAATCCTTTAAAATGAGATAGTAGAGCAAGGATAAATTTTGGTTGAATTTCGTAAGCATGATATATTTCGGCGTATCTTCTTTTCACTGGGTATGGTGTTTAATAGTGGTGATCTGGAATTTCCGTTTTCTAAAATCAGCTTTGCTATTAGCTCAATCCATCACCCGATGAATCGAAACACTACATCGAAAAAAATATTAACTGACGCTCCTGTGAATTAAGAAAACAAAACCAGTTGTGATAATAATGATAAATCTTTACATATTTTCTGACCTCTGTCTAATTACTGATGCGCTTAATTGATTTATCTTAACAACTAAGACCCAAAAAGGAAACAAATTAAAGACAGGAGGCTAATTGTCTTCCTGGTTTACACGCTAGGTATAAAACACATCAGCAACACAGCAACACACACACACAACAACACACTACACTACACACACAGCACACACACATCACAACACCACATCACACACCACACACATACACACACAACATTACAATCACTACACAACACACACTCTCCAGCACACCACACACACAACACACCAACACAACACAATCACCACCAACACACACCACACACAGACATCACATTGTATTTCACACACCCAATACAGCTCATACCCCGACATAACTGACAAACATAATACAACGTTTAATGCAGTTACCTATGAACATCAACTCTTCCATTCCGATAACCTAACGTAGACTAGCATACGCAGTGATGTGTTTTGTGTTTCAAAAACCCCTTTACGAAGGGGTGATTAACACCCTAAACACCCGTTTTACGGAAACAACCTCAATATTTAAGACTGAGCG